>NJRQ01000638.1:0-12956 GCA_003063805.1 Aphaenogaster ashmeadi
TGTAATTTGTTCAATCCCACGAAGGCAGTGCGAAGATTAAACTTCTTCACAGTGTTACACAAACTGTCCGTAAGTTTGTCTACGTATGGAATTACAAAGAACTTTTTCGCTTTAGAATCACTCGGATCCGAACTGTGAGTGTCAATGGCCCTCTGTCTCAATTGACAATGGATTAATTTAGTCAATCTGTGTCTGATGGTTTTGAAAATTAATAGAATTTTGAAAATTAATAGTAATTAATAGAATACCATCTCTTGCCAGTCGGGTCGACTTAAAAATTTATCACATATGTTAAATAATAGAATTGTAATATATGTTTTACGTTAATATCTTTGTTTAAAGTATTTTATGCTTTTTGATGTGCTTTTTATGCTTCAAATTTATTTCTGTATAGCTAAATATTCCTATAATATTTAGCTATGCTATTTTTAAATTTTGTGGTTATTACAAAAACATTTTATACAATAGATTTTTTGCGTTACTTGTGGCGTCTTTTTTTACATTTTTAAATGTACTTTTTACAAATGTACTTTTTACAAATTTACTTTTTACTAAATATAAATTTTATGAATCTTTAAAAGGTAAGAAAAATTACCATTTTTCAATCGTAAAAGGTAAAAGCGTCTCTTACATTATATTAATTATTAAAATCAATTAATAATTAATTTTTCGTCATGTTAATCGATACAGTCGCTTAAGTATAATTGAACGCAACACACACAAACACAGATTTCTTTAAATTTTACACATATAATGCAAAGAAATATAAAAAAATTGTTATATGAAATATTCTCGGAATTATTTTTCTGTTACAATTTGCGCGATAACAAATGGACAAGTCACCTTCTTGCGTCTAAAAATATCGCGCAGCTGGTTATAAGACGTTTCTTCTTAAAAAATAGTGTCTATAAATCCACACAAGAGACCAATCGTGCGACGCGATAACATCGAGAATAAAAACTAAAAAAGGATAAAATGTAGCTCTGAAGAATTTTAAGAGAATGCGCTTAAAAACGATGCATCGTGCGCCGTAAGGTTTTTATAGCTGATTGCAACTGAACTTTGGAAGTCATTATTTTCCAGCGAATGCATCCATGATCTTCTGCGGCTGAGATCTATTCCAAATTCTTTAATGGAAACAATATCTACGAAAGAGATCTGAAGAAATCTGCGTGCCGCTTACTGCCGAGTCAGTCTTTAGCGGCGGCCTTACAGTCAACCCGACAAAGCAACACAATTGCATCCATTCGGATACACGCCCCGGTAGCGATGGCTGCGATCCAATTATCGGCCTGTAAGTTTCAATCAGTTCGAGTAGAAAGTATTCGCATCCGACAGCTTCGATCAGAATCTCGATCTGAGGAAAACTTTCGAACAGGAAATTTCCGATTCGATCGTAACTTGGATATTCGGAAGAGCTCTATCTATAATCACGTCTATCTTTCGCAGAAAATTGAACACGGTCAGATAAATGCATAATGGCTCTCTCGCTCTGTTTCTCTCTCTCTCTCTCTCTCTCTCTCTCTCTCTCTCTCTCGCTCTCTCTCTGTGCGCTCGCGTATGTGTGTGCGTATGAGAGCGAGAGATTTTAAAGAAAAAAAATCCTTAAAATTGGTCGCAAACTATCGATTTCTGTCGCGCGAAATTTTATAAAACAAGATGTATAGTAATATAAAAATTCATGATTAATAGTTTTCAAAAAAAGATAACGAGTCCCTTTTTCTGCGTCATGCATGTGTGAGGATAAATGCATCGCATCGCGTTTACCTAGTACGATTATATTACTTTTTGGATGCTGCGAGTTGTCACTAGGAAAACGTATTTTCCGCGAGAAATGTTATGGTGGAAACTACAAATCGTTGCGATATATGGAACTCGAGATATTTGAGGTGTCATTGTGTGTAAGTGTGAACGGATGAAGTTCTCTAAAGATGACATCTTCGTTTAGCGGAAATGGTTCAAACTTCCGTTTGTCGAAACAATGCGCGTAAAAGAGCTTTTGACAATAAAAATGAGAACTGTTTTTGTGACAGTTGTTCAAATTCACATTCACGTTTGTCAATTGTACTTGAATATCATCGTAGAGCACGATACAATAAATTTATTTTACTTGTAATTATTTGTCATTTGTTTGTTTTTAAACAATTTCATAATTGTTAGACATTAAAAAGATTATCAGTATACTAGTACTAATTATAATGTTTTTGCAACAAAAATTATTTGAATAATCCTCTCTTATTATTAGTTGTAAAAATTAAATTCTCATGTTTTGCTACGGTTAAAACGCAATTTTACTATAGACTTTTAGCAACTCGCAACTGTTAAAAGAATAAAATGACTTTGGACTGAAAAGTTATCTAAAAACATAAGTGCCATAAATAATTTGAGTTTGAGCAGTTGAAAACTTTGTCCAATAACCAATCTCGAAGTAATGACAGCTGTATCCATCATTAAAGACTCCATGCAGTTTTTATCAGTTAGAAAAGATGAAACCATCTTGAAGGAACTAAATATTCACTCACAAATTAGTACGGAACAAATAATTGGAGCACGTCTCATGAGATTTTGAAGTGTTAAATAATTATTGTAAATGAAATAATTGTAAAAAGAGACTTGCGGCTCATCAATGATATAATTTTAATCCGAAGAGATTTCAGAGATAGTCAAGAATGTATATGGTCCAATAAGCTTTATAGCCTTTACGTCTCTTTACGTACCCCCATCATATAAATCTTCTACGTGCTTTATCGCTCATTTACGGTTTGCTTGCACGTAAATTATATCGGATGAGGTCCAATTGGAAGATATAGTTATTTCGGGATATAGTTGAAACAATAATAAATTATGTTAACATTATTATTTAAATGGCGTCTCACTTATTCTGAAACGGTTTCGAAATTTCGGGCATTTATTTCTGCGCATTTTGCTGATAAATGCGAAATTATTATGGTATTCCACAATTTAGCATACGTTTCTGATTGCTCTTGCATTTAACAGGAGCGTAATTCACTTTAAACTGGTTCTTTTTTCTTTCACGTTACTCTTTTTTCTTACTTAATATTTCCAAACGTAAGTTCCAACTTCCTATAAATTCATATATTCATTCCAAAAACGATGAATACGTCTGAGACTTACTTGCATAATCACACATTTCCATATTGCCACTTGTACCAGTTTCAATATTGCACAGCGCGCGAACACTTCGCGTTTCTTATCTTTGTTTTTTTCCATTTGATATTGCGTGGCTAAAGATAAATAAGGAGAAAAATATATATATCGCTTACTTGATTAATAGATTTTTATTAGTAAACAAAAATTATCTGCACGTGCCATAGATATCAATTTTTTTAGAATGAAAGATATTAACAAATGAAATTATTCCGATTATAGCTGATAATCATTTTGCAATTCTCTGCATAATTACTATCGATTGAATGTTACAAAATAATGTTAATTATACCTGAAAGACATAATTTAAAAAAAATGTGAAATGTCAAACGTCATTAACAGTATCAACTGTGAGCGGAATTCTCATTTGAAAGTGATTATTATTGTTAATTATTGCAGAAAATTAAAATACCACATAATCGGCTGGAAATGATTAATGCTTCCACGCAATTCACAATTGACCTTATCGCGCGATATCGAACATTAGGTATATTTGAATTATATGTAGAATGATTGTGGCGAGCGATATTTAACAACATATGTTTCTAAACTATTTTCGGTTTCGATAGCAGATCTTGCAGGTAGATTACATGTGAGTTGAGTTACAACAACCAGGTACGCATTGTGCGCACAGGTCTACCCCCTGAATAGAGTTTGGAAAGCACTGCTTTAGTTCGAGAGTAACTCCATCCTGGCAAAGTGAACGCAGCGTGGGGAGTGCAGTGTCATTGTTTTCGATCTCGAGACAAAAAGCACTCGATATGCGGACAGCTTTTGGAGTAGTTTAGGGTCTAGACAGAAGTGTCAACGTCTAGAATTATGTACCGTGCTGTACTTTGCGAGGCCATGAAAAATTATAGTATTATGCGAAAAACAAAGAAGGAAAGGAGTCATACGACTTAATACACACACACTCACACACACACGCACACACACACACACATACACACACACACGTATATATACACACTATATTCGCTAGACGAAGTTTAGGTATAAATCACTATGTAATCCCAGGAGTATTATTATGTTTGTTGCAAACATTGTATCAATCTCCCGCAGAGATGCACTCCACTTCTACATGCAAAAACGAGCGAGGCGCGAAAAGCTTAATGGATCGATCACCATCCGTCACGAATGTATAATAGAACCGTGGTGCGCGAGATGGCGAGGAGTTGCGAATTACTTTATCGGGAAAGATAAAAAGTCCGGGCGTGAAAGATTAATCGGCGCGCTGGCGCGCGACACGCTCCTTCATCAAGCGAGGTGTGTATTCATCTTCGAAAACTGTCGCGAGTCGGCACGCTCGCGTCCCTGTGCGCGCGTATTTGCGATTCAAATGAGCGGTGGGACGTGTCGATAGAAGTCCTTAAGTATATAAATGACGGCGGGGAGGGCTCGGTTGAGGCGATGTGCCGGCGATAAAGCGACGGTCGACCGCAAATTACGGAAGACGGAGACGTTTCACATCGAGCACTGCACCGGCACGGCCGTGCTCACTGATAATCGGGGGCGTCAATAAAGTAGCGGCTTGGCCAACAATTAATTACGGATCCTATCGACGTAACGTGCACATAACTACTGTTACTACCGTTGTGCTGTCGTTAAATTGGGACGGAATGGGGTAGAGCACTGAGATGGGGTGCGCCCATGCAGAGGATCGAGTGGGCTGCGTATCTTCGCGAGGACAAACCTGCGGGAATATTGCGAACGGGGACGTTCGTTCTTCCTTAAGGAAGCTTTTCTATGCGTCAGCTCTTTTTCCATTGAATGATTGCGATACGCTGCTCCGCTGATTGACTGTTATTACACTGCAAATCCGAGCGTGTTATTTTAGCTGAAACTCTTCTTACACATTTCTTGCCATTTTAAATCATGTAATTTAACACGATTGAACGTATTAATTTTTAACCTTTTGCGGACGGGGAGCATGTTTACATGCTCTCCGCTTATATTTCAGAAATTATTAGCCCGATTTTTATGAAACTTGAAATACAGAAGTTTTTTGATGGCCCTCTTTAACTTTGAAGTCAAAAATTTGAAATTCACAATGGCGAACCCAATATGGCTGACGTTGAAATGGTCGAAAAATGAAAATATCATTCAATTTCCATAAAACTCATATTAGCTGCTTTCCTTTTACACGAAAACTCAGATAAATCTCACTTGTGACGTAATCACTCAGTTAAATGCACGTTCCTTTTGACACCGGCAACTGAAATTTAACTGAGTTTTTACCAGCAATCTGCACAAGCTGGAGACCTTGTGCTTTAGTGAGTGAGTGAAACTCACATTAAAAGTGACGTTTTAAATGTGTCAATAAGATAATCAGTTAAATACGAAATGACAAAAAGTAATTATAAATAAATTGATAAGTATTGTAAATAATTTTCTCATTTTTTAATATTGTCTCACTTGCGCGTTCCTTTTACTCACTGAGCAATGACGTCATTGTCTGAGAAAAAATACTCACATAACTGAGTGACTCAGATCACTTAAGTGTAAATGGAAAGCAACTTATTGAATGGTATTTTCATTTTTTGACCATTCCGACGTTGACCATATTGAGTCCGCCATGTTGAATTTCGAATTTTTGACTTCAAAATTGAAAAGAGCGCTATCAAAAACCTTAGTAAACTGAGTTTCACGTAGATCAAATGATTTTAAAAATTTTGATCTGCCATTTTGGATTACAAAATTTCGAAATTCTAAGGTCAGATTCGGATTCAGCGATTCCAAAAACCCCTAAAAATACTAGGTCTTCCATAATTGATCTTTTAGCAACCCCCCGTCCTCAAAGAGTTTATTTAATACGCTTAAACGTGTTAAATGACGTAACTTAAACCGGCAAGAAAGATGTGAAAAGAGCTTCAGTCAAATGTGTCGTTTTTAGATGTTTATGCGTGTATAAATAACACGCTTGGATTTGCAGTGTGGAGCTGCTCCCTCTGCGATGTTGTCTTTAACAAATCGTTATTGCTTTGTTTGGAGCTTTTTATATTCCAGGAGTTTATTATTTTCCAGGAAATATTGAAAATAATGGTATCAATCACATATAAAATCAGAAGCGTATGTCTTGTTTTTGTAAACAAAGTGTTTTATACGAGGGAAAATATAAAAAAATTCGCGCTAAACGTTACGCCAGCGAAATTTTACATTTTTCACATATTTAAAGTTAATTAATTTATGTGAGAAGTTAATAACTGCTGCGGCAATTATAATCTTGTTTATAAATTACAGGTGTGCTAGGTGTGCGTGGAATTAATTCATAAATTTACTTGCCGAGTAAATCCCGCGGAAAACCTCCGCTGTAAAAAGCACTTCTGAATGATTAATCCGGTCGCGCTTGAAACTGGAATATCTTATTAATGCGGATTAGAAAGCGTACAAGATCCTGACGGCAAGAAAGTAGATTTAAATTGCCCGGCCCGTTTAAGAATTAACACTCGAGAGTCATTAAAGTCGGAATTCGCGACCGTGCGCGAAATTATTCTCACGGGCGTACCCCTTCAGAGAAGCATTAATACGATGTAAATTGTCGTAATACTTGCTTTACGTGCTCCTCGCTTACGCGCGATGCAAATAAGACAGCTCGTGCGCACGTACGAGAGTAAAAGTCCCTCTGTCTGCCGCGAAACACGTTGCCGTTTAAACACAACGGCGTACGGCGGGCGTGTTCGCGGATTATTCACGCTTTGATACTTGCTAAGAAATTGCGCCGGATTCGGCTGTGACAACGATATTCACCGTGGCGTGATGAAGGGTGGGTTGCGGTTTCGATATGCCGCGAAATTCGGCACATCGCGTCGTGCGACTTTTGCGCCGGGAGGAACGGCGGGCGACGGCGCGCCAGGTGTGTTACTTCCGTTTATCTTGCACACTGATTTGTTTCCGCAGCGGCTTAAACGCTCCTCGCGCTCCCCTCGGGGGAAATTTCGCCGCTCTAAAAAGCTTACCGCCGTAAGCTCGGCCCCGAAGAGTTTCAAACAGGAACGGAGTTCCTCGAGCTGTTTAAGGTAGTACGTGGCGCGCTGCAGTGGCGATCGGTGGCTCCGGGAGCCAACCTACCTCCTGAGAGGGGATAGGTGGAATCGGAATTTTGAAGGGACTGCGCTTACTTCGTTAAAGTTACGCCCGCGGCAGACTTCCCAGAGATCTCCTCGTGAGTTCGTTTAGAGACTTTCGCTAGTGATTGGTGGGAACGTTAGATTCGAGAGGGGGGCTTATCCGGGATGATTTGAAGTAATTGGCGGAAGCGGTGGACTTTGGGAACTTTTAGAGAAAGTCAGATAAATCAGAAACATTTCAAATTTCTAATTGAGCAGAATAATTTGACATTCGATAATTTATAATGATTGAAAGAAATAAATGTGTTAGAAATGTATCTATAATAGGGGAAAATTGCCGAATGCGTACTACTTAAGCTATTTTTTATTATATTTCCCATTTGGTATTGATTTGTACGCAAATAAACGTTGAAAATTGTTTTAGGCATCTACTGTTACATGTTTAACTTTTTACCAATAATAAATTAATTTGTTGTAAGTCTTTTTGTAACATGCTGCAAGAAGTACGATTTAGGCAAAACCGGTCGCCTAAATCGTATACCTATGGGTTTTCTAAATCATACCTCCTTGAAAGTATCGAATTTATGAATAAAAATAATTCAAAATATAAGATTAATAAAAGGAACCTTTACCTAATACCTATTTTATTAATAATTTATTTTAAAAAGAATCAAATATTTAATAATTAATAAATAACGATAATAAAAAGGCAAGGACATCGAAATAAAATTGGCTTAAATTTATTTTTGCAATTGACATTTGTATTCATATAAGCACGAGTATATAAGCACGAGTTTCTAAATCCTACCGGTACGATATAGAAAACCTTATGATGGTACGATTTAGGAAACTTGGTTGATTTTATAAAAATATTGATTTAATCTTTATGATAGGCAATTGCAAATATGTACATACAATAAATGTAAAATATTCTACAATAAACCTCCTTTTATGAAAATATAAAAATTCAGAATAAAATTGTGCATGATTACATTATTATCAGCTACATAAATCGATCAAAAATTAACACCATTTGTACTTGATTTTTCAAAGTGTTGTTAGCACGTTCAACAAACAGGATATAACCTATTAAATTTTTGCTTATATTACTTATTTTGTATTTATTTCATATTTTTGTTACTAAATATTTTTTATATAAAGTAATAATATAAAATATTGATGAGGAGACGATTTAGGAGACCGGTACGCATTCAGCAACTCTCCCCTACTTTACGTTATTTGCAATCATATATATTTCCACAATATATCGAATTTTATTCGCACGTTTTGCGTTTGCGCGCACGCATTTAATTTCCTTTTTTTATATGTCTGCGTTTTAGTGTGACTATAATTCTTTTTTAAATCCTTTAAGCACGACGAGTTAAATGATGTAACAAAATTGTCTTTTATTCTTTTAAATTTTAACCGTAATTTTTAAAATAATTCCGCGTTGTGTGCGAGTCGCATATGGGCACGGCCGTGGAATTAAGTAGCCGCGAAACAAAAACTTCAGCTTTGGCGAGACTTTTATATAATTACTTTAAAATTAATGCAAATACCTCGACTGTAAAATCTGAAATATACGTAACTGCGAACTGCGGGATTCGCAAATGCGATATTAAGCGAAAACTTTTTCTCGGAGCCCGTTGCACAGTTACCTTGCGCGGTGGTCATAACGAATATAAACGTTTCGCCGGAAAGAGGGGGGGAGGGCAGGGGGTGGTAAAATTTTATTTTTATCTAGGTTATAAATTAAAATTGTTCACCTCCCCGCTATAATTCCCTGAGGTTCTCGCTGTGCATTAAATTTCACGTCACGCGCGCTTGTGACACGCATTGTTTAATCTGGTTAAACATGGACATTTGCACTGTCCATTGTAAACAAGACAGGAATATTTCCCTCAAAATATATTAAATTTAGAATTGAGAATTTTTTGTGTTTTAAAACTTGTTATTGAACGAATGTCGAAAGAAGTATTTGAACGTTGGACAGGATCGATCAAATTAATCGGGTGATCGGGAATTAATGTCCTCTAAAATAATCGCTTGTTTAACGAGTCTTTGCTAACGTCACTAAAACCGAATGTCCCAGGGCTCTCCGCGATACGTTAAGCCTCCAGCGAGATTTTGAAACGCAATGCGAAGCTGAAAAGCAAATTAATCTCCGTAACTGTAACCGATGCTCGTTTGGCCGTCGGCTAAATTTATCGCGATTTATTTGCATTCGGACGCGCGCATGGTCCTCGCAGCGTGGAGTGGCGCAATTTCGCGACACTAAATAAGCCCTATCGCAGCAAAAGAAAGTCGGGTTGGTACGTCATACACACCGGGACTCTCCGTCCGCTAAATATACTTGCGCGAACGGGCGAGAAGGGATCCGGGCGTGTGTTCCATACTCTATAACCGAGACCATCTGCACGTTCGCCTGGTGGGAGTACGCCCTCGTCCTTTTACTTGTTTCTCAATTCCGGCACCTCTACACAAATCATGTACGCAGAAATAGCGTATTTAGGTGAAATAGATTAGTGCGTGCGACATGTCAAATAAATTTAGCGATCTACAGAGGGTCTCCATGGAGACGGGGAAAAGAGATGGCAAATGTGTGTCAGGATGAAAAAGATACGTATAAATATACGACCGTATAAATATAGATATATATATATATATATATATTGGTGACATTGTGCTGTATTCGTTAAATGCAGTGTAAAATCGAGACCCCGAGGCGTGCTCCCTCACAACCGCCTCGACCGCGTTGCAAAAATATCGACAGCATTTTTCACTTCCGATCCATTTTTTATATGGAATAATGTGTCGCATCGCGGATAACGAATTGCGGTGACGTTGCAAATAGTTAGATTAAGGAAGTGTCATACTATAGGCTTTACTATACGCTAATGGTTATTTAATATTGTTAATGCGTTAAGATTACTGCCGTATTATACCGGATTTTGTAACTGAGAGACAGCTAGCTAAAAACACGTAGAAATAATCAAATAAACATTTATGAAAATTTTATGTTATCCCTACTACTGGAATACGGTTTTTAATGCTGTGAGGGACGTGTTAATTGTATTACTATTAGCGACTGGAAGAAACAATGGATGTATAAAAAAGATCGTAATGTCTTAACACGTTTCTCTGTCGAAATGGAAATCTAATAAGTTATTTTTCAGTTTGGAGACGCTTCGGTCTTTATATAACAGTATGCCGACTTCAGTAAAAATCGTGTTGCTCCGCTGTGCAGTGACGGCGGCTGCTCGTAGTTGTACGCAGCTTTCCACAATTTAGTTCAGTATCGTTCAGTGTAAACATATCCATCTTAATTTCAGTACAAATACATCTACAACTGTCTCGCACCAAAAGCGCCGCAGAATACTCGCAAGTGGATTAGTTTCTTAAGAGTAGAATCGATTGGTATTCGATGGGTTACAGGAATGGAACTGGAAATAACGTTTCACTTATGTTTTGCTTTTTTAAACAATTGCGGTATTTAAATATTTGCAGTTTAGTGGTGTTAAGTGAATTCGGTAGCCGTCTATTTTGACGGTTAAACACAATTTTTATGGAACTATTCTTTGGCTGTGGAAAATTATAAAAACTGTTATTGGCGAAAAGTATGCGCGCAAATTTATCCCGGAAATTCGGTCGAAATTTAATCCAAAACAGAAAACAACGGAACAATAACGGTTTTGCGTGTTAGTTTGCAATCCAATCTGGCACCTCCAATTATGATTTGCAAATTGACGTACAAAAAATCATAACGCCTTAATCGTTTTCCATTTTTGCCTCAATTATGACCGATTTCCGACAATGCAATTGTACACATGCTTTTATGGCGTAAGAGCTTTTACAATTTTGTGCAATACCGAGGATAATTCTAGCGAAATCGTATTATTCGATTGAGCAGACAAGTCTCGGGTTTCCTTAATTCGATAAAATTTAAATTCAAACGTAGAGTTTATATTTCAAAAGATATCAAATTTAATATTTTTGGGAAGAATTACAAATACATTTATAGAATAATTGTACGCTTAGAAAGAATTGTTATTAATGTTTGCGGATAAAATGTATCAATTATTATTATTAAAAACCCTCGAAGTGCGTGCTTGCTATATGCGTGAAAAGATAAAAACATTCATATTATTTTTAAAATTATTCAGGATAATGAACTAAACAAAATATAAGGAACATTTACGCCAATAACAAAAATACATTTTCCTTCGATTTCTGTTTAAATATATTTTTCTATTCTTAGCATTAGAATGAGCAATTTATTATCATACAAAATACATTTTCAGAGTTCTATTGTGATTTTCTATATTGCACTTCCCAATAAAGAATAAGATTACTACTATTTTTTAATTAGTATGTTTATGAAAACTTTATGTAAAAGAATATAAATAATGTCACCTCGTCTGAACGATCTATCTGAAGCGAGCCATTTTTATTTTCTTATAAAGTATGCAAAGCAATTGCGACGTGTCCGTCTTTCTGGACGGTGCTGTTTGAACGGTCGCATTTGTTTTTTGATGTATGTTGCAAAAGTAATCGCATATCAAAACGCCCATGCATAATGTATCTAATTATGAGACAAATTCGAGTGACCGCAATGAAATTGTGAGCACGAGCGGGTGAGGTACGGTAAAACGAATGCTCGACTTCAGTATTTTAACTTGGCTTAACCAACGCTGAGGGAAAGTTCGTAGCTGAAATTAGTGCGAAAGATGCACGTTACGCGGAAATTCAAGGAAATTACAGTTGCTTAACCGCATAAATTTCCAAAGTCCCGGGGTGCACGCGAGCAATAAATCATAATTAACGAATTTCGCAGCGGAGAAAAATTTTCACTCGCGCAACTTACGAAAAACGTCGAGGGCTCGATCTCATTCCTTATGTATTTGTCAAGATTTACATCGCTAAAAACAAACATTATTTATTTACATGTTTGGTGCACGAAATGTATCGAAATGTACAAAAAAAATGTCGCGGAATGTCTATCTAAAAAATCTAACAAAAAAATGTCACAGAATGTCCATCTAAAAAATCGAACATTTCTTACACTTTTTCCTTAATATATTGCATATATTGCATATAGTTTCCGCATTTAAATAAAATTGTTAACAAAATTATGTAGATCACGCACGATCGTTAGATTAAATTACGCCATTAACAGAAATACCTATACAGTAGGAAGGGAGAGCGACTATGTTTGTTGTTTGTAAAAATAAGTCCATCACCATTTAGCCGCGTGATTACATAATTCATGAGAGTGACCGGAGTTCGCGAACTGACATCAAACTTTTCGAGATACGTCTAATTCCGCGCGGCATGAGGGCGTGACGTTATTTCGGCTGTGTCACTCGTGGCTAACGCACCGTAGTCGCGAAGTGGAACGCGCGAGCTTAACGTCGCAATTTAACGTGCCGCGTTTCGCGGGGAAGTGCATAGCAATCCCGCGGCCGGTACTTTTAACGAAGTCAGCGAGTAATTAATCGAAAAACGCGGTGTAATTACGGTTACGTCAAGAGACGCAATCGTTGAAATTGCGTTTACAGAGAAGTATAATTCTAACTGTTTTCTCGCGCTGTGTTGTACTGTTGATCAGAATGACAAATCCAATAAGATAAATAAATTGACATAAAAGAAATAAATATATATAAATATATATATATAAATATGCATAGAAGAAATTGTCGTCCGAAATTTGTTTTGTGCAAT
>NJRQ01000638.1:20009-55816 GCA_003063805.1 Aphaenogaster ashmeadi
AGCCAATCAAAATCGTTTTCTTACAGCACAGACAATTTCAAATATTACTAAAATTCAATTTAATTTTTTAATACTTATCTATTGATAAAAATTAAGAATTTTGTTGTAAATAAATTTGTGATAATGTATATTTAAATTACAAACAAAAAAAATGTAATATTTTTTTCATGCAAACTCCCTATTAGAGAGTCTCTAGGAAAAAAAAGGCGCCAACGAGTCACGTGACCAGCCTTTCCGTGATTGACTGGCCCAAATGTATGGATTTTTGCATTGCGACGCCAATGTAGAACAGATGCGACACATTTGTCAGACAAAGATGTAAAATATGTTTACGTCTTCGTCTGAGAAATACGTTCTTCATTGGCGTCGCAATGCAAAAATCCATACATTTTGGGCCAGCCAATCACGGAAAGGCTGGTCACGTGACTCGTTGGCGCCTCTCACTCCTAGAGGCTCTCTAATTTCGACACTATCACTTTTCAATTTTCCAGTCGTTTCTCCTCAACGGTTAAAGATACTGCGATTATGTTTGAATAAAAGATGTTTCTTTTTTCAAGCTCTATCCAACGACACCCTCATGACATACGTTCCTATTTAAGATTTCAAAGTTGACCCCGGTTACCACTACTTCCGGTCAATTCCGGAAAACGGAAATATCTTTATTCGATTCTTCGGATAGGAATTGGGACTTAACATTTCTCTCCAACTTACTGTCACCTCGCGTTTTCGGAAAAATCGAGGTGGACGGGTGGTCTGATACACCCTGTATATCATGTACCTTATTTTGTTTTAGGAGGATAAACGTATACCAAACTTAAATATTGATAAATATAAGTTATACTAGAACTTATAGTAAAAATTAATCACTCATTGAGCGCAACAATTTCTAAGAAGTTTAACTAGCGCTGTGAATAGAGAGAAACTTGCCTATTCTTAATAAATAGAGCCAATTGGGTGAGATTACTAACATAATTTGTTAAAATCTGGCAAAATATGGAAATCTTTTTTTGTACGCCCACCAAACTTCTCCCAGTTCTATGGCTAACGTGATTGTCCAAAAGAATCCTGAGAACTCAAGTGCTTTCGAAGGTAATCGTCCGTTACATTTTCCGCGAACTTGAACAAACAAGTCACTCTTCTTGAGGCCCCGCATCTCTAAAAAACATATACGTATAAGTTTCTAATCGATAAACAATAAGTCGCGCAGATTTGCAGCCGTTCATGGTTTCATAGTTCATGGTTTCGTCGAACATTTATCCGGTATTGTTTTATTAAAAATACGCGGCACGTAACCTCTTGAAAATAATGAAACTTTCCCGATGGCCTTAAACTTTTGCTATTTGTTTTGGTGGGTCTCTCGGGGTTTATCCCCGTGTATCTCGCGGCAATGTGATGCTTGAGATTTAAAGTTGAACGTGAAGGGAAAGCGAAACAAAAAAATGAAAAAAAAGAAAGAAGTAAAAGAGAAGCGATATTGTAAGCGGTGTGTACAATTTAAGTTTCACCGAAATAATAAGCGAAAAAGATCGTCCTTCTGTCACTAGTATTTATCAAAACATTTATCAATACAGATTACTTCTATCGCAATATCGTTATATTGAAAATCCTTTGCTTGCTCACGGTCGAGATCCGCGCGAGATTTTTTTATTCTCCCGCGAAGTGGGGGAGCAGCGGTTTAATAACCCAGCACGTAACTGAAAGTAACGATCTCTCCTTATAAAAAGTTACTGCGAGAGGGATAATGTGCCCCATGGGCACAACGCAGCGATGGAATTAAAGCCTCCCGCCGATCGCCAATTGAAATCACCGTTAAAATTGTTTGCAAGAAGCGCCTCATGTTCCCCATTTCACGTTCCAACGTCGAAAATTAAAGCGTTATGCATTTTCATTAATTAATCTTACATTATTAAACACATATCTAATAGATAATTTTATCTGATGCGTAATATGTTTTAATCATTCGATTTGAATCAGATTTGAACCTTTAAAACAACTTGACAGCAATGAATTTACTTTAGAAATATTTTTCTACGAAGAATATTAACGATTACGCTACTTTAAATAAAATTTTTGAAAGTAATCGACCATTGCGACCATTCTTCTTTTGAATACAGTAATCAATCATAACTTTACAGTACAATTTGAATATTCTATTTTGTGCCACTAATATAATTTGAAAAATTGCATCCCCTTTTTCAAATGCTAAGCTTTAAAATAAGAATTTAAAAAATAGCAGTATAGTAGATGAGCGTTTAGTATGCACGCTTCATAAACCTTGGGTTAATAATCTAAAGTTAAAGCATTAAAGCATAATGTCGCTCACGATGACAAAAAGTTATGTAAAATGCACGCTAATGAATTAATAGATCTTGCTTCACTGCAGGATTCTAGGAAATCACTTTCTTCAATAAATGCGTCATTTATTCTTCATTATTCATTGAATAGTTTCTCATCAGAGTTAGTACCAAATTATATACAATAGTGTATATGCATTTGTGTAATTCCGTGTTTAATTATGGTAACCAATTTTGATTATAATCTCAAATCATTATTAACTATCATAGAACAAGGTTACCGCAGACGTGTGATAATAATATGTGACGTAATTGCGTAATGTGATGTAAAAACAATAATTTGGCTTTAATATTTACTTTAAAGTTATATTATACATATTTAAAAAACTTTAAAATGTTTTTCACTTTTATCTAGCATATTGTGCTGTGAAACAAATTTTAAAGTTTTTTATTGTTCATACAACAAATTTTTTCATTACATGTAAAACTTTGGCTGCGGTCCACTTGACGTTACAAATGCTTCGAAGTGTTCTTTTTCTCCTTTTTTCTTTGTTAAAAGGAAGGAGAAGAAGAACGCTTCGAAGCATTTGTAACGTCAAATGGACCGCAGCCTTTATATGGTATATTTCAAAATATGGTATATTTCACAAAATATTCCATTCTCTATGAACTAGATATTATTAAATATATTATAACTAAATTTTTATTGTATATTCTTATTTTCCATTTTCTTATACGTTTCGTAATATTTTGTAATGTGCAGCTACATTTTACTATTTGTTAAGTAAAACTTTTCATGCTTTTAACATATACTTACGATTTATATATCATTGAGAAAGGAGTTGTCGATATTGCTCGACACATTTGACGACATTATTCATGTCTGATATCTCGCTTTCAAATGTCGTTTCAATATTTTTAAGATATATATTTATTCTGTGTTATATCGATTTTGTACAAGAAAGAAGCATCGATAAATTGTCGTTAAATTCTCACTTGAATTTTTCTTTACGCGAATTTTATTTTGCATAAAACAGCTTAAGTATATATAATAAGACATATTACAAATTTTTATTATATGCATGAGATAAGGAGGAATAATTTTTTTCCAAAAAATGGAAGATATTTAATTTATAGATATATTAAACATCCAGATGTAATATTTTAGTTGCTTTTATGGAATACAGAAGATACGTAATATGTAGATATATGTATATAACATAGTTGTAATCTCTCGAATTTCCAGGCATACATATAATGAACAAGTCCATAATGTTCTGAAAGAACTCGCATATTTTTATTTTCTACCGGTTAAAAACAAATTTATATATTTTTAATAAATCTGAATGCTTTTAACATATTATGTATTCAATATTGCATTATTGTCGAATTATATTGTACATTTTTTACACAAAAATGTGATAAAATGTTGATATTTAAAAAATAATAAGTAAATAAATATCTCAAACTCTAGCTATATGGAATTTAGTTTGTCTGTATATATCGTTGTATTATTATTGTTACATAGCTAAAAAACATGTTAAAGAATTTTTTTTACGCGAAATTCATTAATTACTTTATCATATTCTGAAACATTTTCTTATGGTTTTTGGTTTACAAAATCAAGATAATGTAAAAAAAAATATCTTCAAATATCTTCTTGTCGACCTGTCTTGTACGAATTTACTAATATATTTGAAAAACTCGATCTTTCGGTGTCGATAATTCCTGCCTTCTTGCCATGAACATAAAAAACTATATCAGCAGCCTGGTAACGGACAAGGTCGCGCTTGAAAAGAAAAAATTCTTTGACACAATTTTAAGAATATTTTCGGGCAACCGAGCGGATTGCAGGTCACCGAATGCACCTTCGTCTCTTCGGGTGAAAAACGGGTCAAGAAAGACTAGCAAGTTACATCAAAGGACACGAGCACAAAGCTAATATCTCGAATGCATATCGTGTTCATGCCTCCGGCAGAGCAAGCGGCAACGTTTCCAGGAAATCGCGAACGGAAATTTCATCGTCACGAAATGCGAACAATATTCTCAGACATTGCTACAGAACTGGAATAAGAGCCTTCGTATGCCAAAATGTGTGTACCTCGTGTGTTGTGTAATTAATTACACATTTCATAAATTCATAATCACGCACCGTCGTGAAGCGATCGCGGTAGGAAACCATGCAAATTCTTGAACAATTAATCAATGGTAATTAGTGCTTTGGCTCTGTAGTTCCAAACTTTGACACCCGATATTTCGACTTGAATTTCACATGGTAATTAGGAGGATCTGAGAGGATTCTACCTCTGAAGTTTAAATTACGATTTATTGATCGTTATCAAGAAGCTTTTGAAAATATTTAATTTTCTATTTCAACCAAGATATAATTATTACTTATATTGTTTTAGGCAAAGAGTTAGTAACTTGAATCAGGTTGTTATAGCTTTCGATATATTTCGCACTCCTTTCACATATTTACACCGATTTCTTTCTCGTACCTTTTCTATATTTTACGTTGGAAGTTGGCGCAACTCCAAGCTTCAGCTTCTACATTTAAACTTTTTACATCTGGAAGCTTTTTTACAAATTTCGTGGCATTTCAGCTCGGATGTCAGCTTTGAAGCTATCATTTTCCTCAACTTTCATCCGTGTGGAATAACGGCGAGGCCGCGAACGCGCGTGATCATTAATGGCGCAGTCTGTCAACAAAGGTCGCCGACCAGGCGGCTTCCTCATGAGTATCTTCTAACGAATTTACCCCGCCGATTATATCACCGCCCGCGGTAAACGTCGGTTCTGAAAAATAGACGTTAAATCAAAGCAGTCGTTACGAGGCCGAACAAGGTTTAACGGTTGCCCGCTCAAAGCCTCGGCCGCCGCGTCGTAGGGATTCTCGTCAAGAGGCTTTCCGCTGGACTTTAACCACCCTCGCGCCACGATCGCCCCTGCACAAACATTTGTACGGGTGGGATATAGATTTTTTACTCGGTATCTTCTTTTACGGCGGCAATATAGATGACGGTCTTGTGGGAATCCGCGTGACATGGACGGATAACCACCTCGCGCTTCCTGCTTCCCTCTAACCATCGGGAAAAATAAAATTATTCCGACAAAATGACGCATCCAATGTAACGTAGCCACAAGCGTCATGCATGACCGGCAACATTCCGTATAGTTTTCATGGATGAAAAGTGATGCATACGGTGGAAAGTACTTTTTAGCCGTGTCTGTGGGCATCTTCAGCGCAGTGAAACGTTTGCACGCCAGGGTCGATAGGCAAAATAACGCGGATATACGAAACACGACGTGGAAAAAAGTTCTTTGCGTCTGCAATATTTATTTCCAGTTCAAATATAATTATAAAAATACACAAATATAATTTGTAAAACTTTATGTGTGTATGACAATTAACAACGTAAATCAACTTGTGAATACCACATGCATAATATTAAAATTAAGAAAATATGCAAGCATAGTATGCACACACGAAAGAACGGTTTTGCTGAAGTATCTAAAAATTTGGCCAGATACAGATCTGAAAATAATTTTGTTAGACCAGCAAAAGTAACTACGTGGGACGCTCAAACATTATGATAATATGCTACAAAAAGTTTTGATATTCCAGCAACTATTTTGGGCGTCCTACATAATTACTTTGATGGCCCAACAAAATTATTTTCAGATTTGTATCTGGCCAAATTTTTAGATATTTCAGCAAAACCATTCTTTCCGTGTAGTTGACATATTTGCGATAATGTATCTCAATATTTATAATTGCATCATGTAAATATATTTTATTGTTAAATAATAAATAAAAATGGAAATTTTGCATTATCAGGAATTATGAAAATTTTATATTATGATAACTATATCAGGAATGAAATGAACTGTTATGTTTGTTTGTCTGAAAAATATGTTAATAATATCTTTTTGTTTGTGTAGAGTTAGTTGTAGAATTAGTAAGTTAGGTGAAATTTAAAACAATGTAATGAATCAATATTCAAACATTGACATGAACTTATTTCTCTAAAGGAGAATTATTGATTTTTTTTAGTTTAATGTGTATATTTTTATAAATTTTTATAGAAATTCTATATATTTATGAATTTTTTAAATCGTTCTGAAATGCTACAAAATATGTTATAAATATTTTTGATTTACGGGTTTACTTGTACGCTGCTGGCTATTAATTACAGGTCATTTAGTAATTAAATTAAATTTTATAGCTGCAGGCAGCGTTTTAAAAGTGAAATATGAAAGTAGGTGTGCGACTCATATTCATGCGCAGGCGAGCTCATATTATAAGAAAGTTCGACTTTGTAAAGGCCATCGTGATTTAATGCCAATTTCTTGGTGCATCTAGCGGTGGTTACCTCGAGGATAGTCGATGACCTCCGGCACCGAAAATTCGTTTTAGCATCCGTGATAAGTAATCATCAATTATTTTCTATGCAATGTAACTGGATTCGTTACATTGCATAGAAAATAATTGATGATAGTGAATAGATGTATGATTATTGTTCTCGGTCATAATTAACATTATAAAATACCTACATCGATATCCAAATATTGTTGATTTACTCGAGACACTTATCTGTCTGTAAAAGGGTACAGTTATATTAAGCTGAAATAAACTTAATAGGAAAACTCAAATACAATACAGCAATCACAGCGGAAATTACTTACTTAGATAAAAAGTGACAATTGTTTTCGTTCAAACAAATATCAAATTAACTGTATAAATTATATATTAATGCAACCGTAAATTTTATTAATGCACTAATAGTTATAATTATCGAATTAACTATTTATTTCTTGCATTAATTATACAGTTTATTCGATTAACCTGATACTTATAAATAAGACAAATTTAGTTTATTTAAATAATTTTTAAAAATAGCGTATAGTTTGATTATTTATTAAATATATTGTTATTGTACTATAGTTTAATACTATAGTTTAATACTATAGTTTAATACATAAATCTTTTTTATTCGCGAGTCAAGAAATCCGTGCATTTTTTTATTTACAGATCATCGAAAGTTTGATTGTGAGAATAATAATCAGTAATTAATTTGTTTCAGAATATCCAGCAGCAGTGACGGCAGAAATAGTCGATGTTAACATGAACTCGTTGGACGGCACGACGGGAAAGCCATTAGATGTCGATCTGCCACCAACCCTGCCGATGACCTTCGGCACGGAAAATTCAACATCGGTTTCAGCGCAATCAGGGTCCACAGCTCTGATGCCCTGTGTTGTCCACAATCTAGGAGAGGGCACGGTAAGAGCTTGTTGAAACATGTAATCCGTTGATTGACGCATGAGAATTTGGTATACAAATAAGCGGATGTGGACAACACTCCATTCTGTAATTGTCAATAAAATACAATTTATTGCACTATACATTATACATAAGGATTCCTTAATAACATTATTTTTCAAAAAGTAGCAAATTTTATTCGGTTATATACACTGAGAAAAAAGTATTTAGTATTTATGACTATAATTGCATAGTAAAATAATTATGGTTAGGAGGTCCTTTTTTATTATCAATACTGCTATACTGTTAGTAATAATAACTATATTTTTGCATAGTTTGCCAATCATGTTTTGACAATCATGGTTAAAACAATTATAAAAATATATTCACAAATTTTCTAACAGTTTTCGTGATGGGAGGGTGTTGGGGGGAGGGGGGGAGAATCTAATAGATGCGTTAGCATTATTATTATTAAAATTTAATACTCGTAGAGGACCACAATCCGTATGATTGATACGTAGTAATAAATAGAATACCATCTATGGTCAGTCAAGTCGTCTTACAATCTATTATATATAAAAATATAATTGGCGCTGAAAATAACTATAAATTATGGCAATTGCAACCATTCTTTTCTCTCAGTGTATAATGTATTATATATAAAATGTAATTATTTAATTGGATATAAAATATTTACATATCTTTATATTGTTCTTCTATATAGAAAAATAAGAATTCCTTAATTTTTCGTTTCATTAATGCTGCATGCGCTAATCGAACAATTAATAGTTTTCGGATATATAGAACATAACCATATGGTCACCAATATTCTATAATTAGCACAAACGAGCTTTCTCTGTAACTAGTATTATCATCGCGAAGCTATATTCATTAATTAGACCCGATTTTGTGATAATCAGTGTCATCGTACAATAGAAAATCGAATTCTCGTTTAAAACACGAATAATATGAACGTATTACGATAATCAATGAAAATAGATGAAATACTATCTATTAACTAGTAGCATTTAATTTGATATCGTTATTTGCAGATAGAATATCGTAATTTACAGTAAAAATAAATTTGCGGCATGGTAAATTTTAAATGCATTAACAATAAGAACGCTTTATTTTTCGCGTGAATTATTGATTTTTGCTTGAATATTAGGTTCTAAATTGCTTTCAACTCTCCCACCCTACGTGAAAATATTGCGAAAGTGCCAATCGTCAACTTCGATCGAATAGTTGGTACGATATCAGTAGCCAAGCGTCGTTCGACGATATCCGTGTAAAGTCGTGGCGACATAGAATCACAATTGGGTCAATAGTGGTGCAGGGGTAAATTCAACATTGATGTTAGGGCGAACGTTATTCTCCATGCTTTGCGCTCGATGTCAGATTGTCGTATACTGTTTAATATTTTTTTCTTGAAAGTTCCTGACGCCGCGTAATTAATGAAAGAATGTAATTCTGCTGTCAACGATATCAAAATTCCGTAAACTCTTTGAATAAAGTCTAAACCCGATAGATTGCTTCATCGCGCGCCATTGCACGTTCCTTTCTTACTTGATCCCGAGACAAAGTAGCATTACGCTTATTTGCACCTTAATTAGGTATGCAGGACGAACCGGAGCAACGGCAACGTCCTTGCAAATCTACAAAGTAAAAGCATTAGTGTCGTCTAATTTCGGCATGACAAAATAACAGCGAGGATAAACGAGATTTCGTCGGTCCAAGAAATTTTCAACTTTACTGCTCCTCTTCACGAATCTTAAGAGCAAAATGACAATTTTCTTTAGAATCAATGATAGCGCCAAATAACTTTGCCTGGTTTTGCAGATAAGAAAGACGCATGCAATGGACAATAGTTTCGTGGAGATATAGTTTACAGAAAATTAAACACACATTTATTGTACCGAGATGACATACACGTATATAAGTTATGATTTTTGCTCTAATGCTAGAATATACATTTCCTGTCCTTATTCTTTCATATTGTTTTTTTACTGTTTTTTAAATTCATTTATCTTTCCAATGGCGTACATTGTTTAAAGTTTATATTATTCCCATGGAGAATATTAAAAAATGCATATTATTTTCTCAAATAGAAAAATAAAGTTAAACTGATAAAATGAAATGTAACGTAATAAAATGTGATATCAACAATATTAATGTATAGCATTAATTATATATCTAAAGACAAAAAGGCAATGAGAGTGCAGCGCGGTAATTAGAGCGCAATTGTCACATATATACAGGGGCGTAGCCAGGATTTTATTTCGGGGGGGGGGGGAGATTAAAAAAAAATAAAATCACAGAACAACTCATAACTTTTTTAATTAAATAAGATAACAATATTCGTTCACAGGACATTTTTTTTAGACCTTAAAGCATTTACTATTTTATTTCTCTCTCGGCTTTCAACCTTTTATTTTCATATTTTCATATTTGGTTCCAAAATTTCGGAGGGGGATTTATCCCCCTAATCTCCTCCCTGGCTACGCCACTGTATATATATATAGTATATTTAAGTAAATATTACAACGAACGTTTCGGCTGCATTTTGAGCCATATCTTCAGCGTATATCGATGAACAATTGGATGTTAACGCACACTGGTAAACCCAAAGTGAGTTCAATCTTCCGATTCCTATTTTAATTCACCATAAAAAAAAGATTTTTTTAAATTTTGAATTTCGACCTAATCAGTTACAATTTTACGCTCCTGACTTTATTCGACATGACTACGGATTTTCAATTTTTAGTTATTTCTGTAATTCCATTGTATTTTTGTATACATGGCCAATCTAGGTGTTTATCCCGTAAACCTGATTTTAATCATCACCTGACGTTCCAACATGGCGAATTAAAATAGGAATCGGAGGATTGAACTCACTTTGGGTTTGCCAGTGTGCGTTAACATCCAATTGTTCATCGATATACGCTGAAGATGGCTCAAAATGCAGCCGAAACGTTCGTTGTAATATTAACTTAAATATACTATATATATAAAAATTGCGCTCTATAAAAACCGCCCTGCATTAACCACCACTCTCATTACCTTTTTGTCTTTAGATTTGTTTAATATTGAGAACCTTATATTATATTTTTTATTTAATTATATATCTTGCATGGTATTAATGTTTACTGACTAAATGGATTTTAACTGCTTTCTCAAATGTAGTTTATTTTTTCGCAATATTACATTTGTACAAATGAAAAGAATGCTATTTTTTTTTTCAAGTTGCATTTAATATTAACCCTTCGAGGCCACACTGGGTAGCGGCCACCCAGACAAAAATTCAGCCTCGATATTTTTAAGATAGGCTTTATAATCAGTGTTTACCTAGAATCCCTAGTTTGAGTTCCTCTTTCGAAGATCCGTGCAGTAGAAAGGCTTTGAGCCATGTCAGTTATGTTTGGTAAACATTTAAAAATGATTATGGGTGTGACGTATTTTTTCCCTTAAAATAACACCATTTTTACATAATTTCCTAAATGGGCGCTACTTAATATTGAATCTTAAAAAAAATACGAATTTTTAAATGAAAAAAGTCATTTTTACAAATTTTTTCCTTTTCGATTTTTTAATAAAAAATTGGGAGCACATTTCGGGTTCTGCACCATACATAATTTTGAACAACACCCTTAAGATGTTTCATGAATTTTTACAACTTTATTGGTGCACATTAACTGGAATTATGAGACTTTGAATCCGTCTGGGTGGCGACGCAGTGTGGCCGGGACGTATTAAAAAAAGAGGTGTGGCCTCGGAGGGTTAAATATATCTGTTTGAAACATTCTGTACGCATAATATTTTGTCTTGTACAATTCATATGCGTTAGGTACAACTTTGTATCTAAATCGAGTCGCTTATTTGGAAAGTTGTGTAAGTCCAGTTTTGAAACATCATGAATTTCAATGAGATGCGAATATGAACCGACACGCGACGTGCCGATCGTAGCTGGATTTTCGGAACTGAAGTTATACCACCTCCAAAGTGGACTGGTACTCGGGATGTCGATATGCCATTAGACAACACGCTGATATCCGCTGTATAACGAGATGATAAAACAATCCGAACACATTTAGAAAGATTTAACACAGCACGCGCACCTTCGCAACATAAAATTCCGCGGTGTAATCTCGCTTTAGAAGAACGCAATTCGTGGCAAGAGAATTAATGCGGCGATTACAAGTTTAAAGCGCTGTTTAATTAATCCGATGTTTTCACAACTGCATTCGCGGTTTCTTACGCGCGGCAGCGTTGCGACTTTACGATGTACCTACGTAGCAGCAGCAGCCGCGCGAGAACTCTTTTGTCGGTTTGCGGTTAACGTTGTTATCAAGTTCGTTTTCTTTGTTTACATGATAACTTTGCCTGTGCGCGTATCAACGTGCGAAGTTTTTCTCACGAAGAGCGGCGACGTCGCAGATTTACGTGTCGCAGCCGTGCACCAATGTCCAGAATGGAAAAATCCCCGCGCGCGGAAAATGCGCGAATAATCGGAAAAGGTCTGTTAAAACACCAAAAGCACCGTCGTTGTTTCAGCGGATGGATGTCAGCGTAGCCTGTCATAACTTAATACAACTGGCATTTGCCCGCCGCAATGTTGCGCTGATTTAACATGCGACGCAAACACGGTGCAATACAATCAAATAGAGTTTAATGAACCGTTTAATGAACCTATTGCTTGTTCAACTTCATTTACTACTACTACACATGCGCGCGTCAAAGTTGGATAACGTGACGTAGAGTATTAATTATCAACTATGTGTAAAATAGTCGGCAACTCATCGATTCATGAAAAATGATGATAAAATTTTACAATATAAAGTTTACTGTTTAAAAAGATGTCCGCTCATAAAAAACAATTCTTTTACCTTACTAGCGCAGATTGTTATCTTTTTTGCACGATTTATTATATTAAAATATGGATATTTCTAAATGCAATTATAATTTTAAAACATTAACGATATTCTTATACATGAAATTTATTTAATAACAACCTTTTCACATAGTTCTACTTAATATGAATTTTATAAGATTCCCGTTTTCCTAGAAGGATGCCTTAAAAAATGGTGTCGCGCAGAAGAATGCAATCCCCCTTTCGTATACGACGTTTGACCATTTCCAGAATCTCAAGAATTTAATTAATTAATTTGCAATGTCCTCGCGGTCGGATCTTATTAGAAATAGTTCCTTTTGCTTCCTAGGGGAAGATGTAGTTACAGCTAGGCGCAAATTGCCGCGCGACCGAAATTCCAAACTGTAATATTGCATTAACGCAACGATAAATTTAAAGCGCCATTTAATTAATTCAATATTTGCGACGTTTCGGTCGAGCTATTATGTATTCCGCGGTATAATATAAGTGACGATGCTGTTACACAAATAACGTGAAAAATGGCGCGTAAATATTCCTCTGCTCTTCTAATTCGAGGAGATGTCAAAGTGGAGTTCTTTGAAACTCACGTACGTCGAGAAGATATCCAAGAAGAATACATTGGAGTGTATCATAAGTAAAGACAAATAACTGTTTCAGAACTGTGTGTTTACGTATTATCAGAATTTCTGACGTGAAAGAGATAAATCCGAGACGCATATATATTATTAAACGGAATTAAATAAGTTACTTTCCGTGTTTTCCACACACATACATTTATTATCACATTAATTATTAAGAGTGTGCACAAATCAATTTGAAAAACTGAACATCGCTGTCTTTTGACAACTTTAGTGATGGATATTTTCTTCTTGACACGACTTTACTCTTAAAGATAGAAGCACACTGTTGTCACATTCACATAAGCTCACGTTTCTTCACATTATATACTGCCGAACAAACGTGACACGATTGCAGAATGGTATCCTGAAATTGATATGAAAATGTAGGAAATTAGATGAACGCGTAATACGTAATTTACATATCAAACGACGAAGATTTAAGTGATACATTTTACTGCTAGACGCGATATTGGCACGGAAGTATAAAAATCAGGTATAAATTGCGAGGCGCGTATTGCCCCAAAAAGTGATTGGAATCGTTCACGCGGCATCTCGTTTGTCAGTTATGCGGCCGTTCGCTATCGTTCTCGCTGTTCCTCGGGCGATGTTCCGGAAGTTATTACGGAATTATTACGCCCTTCCCACGAGCGCTCGAGAATAATTGGCGCGTTATAGGACAGAGGAGAGCAGGCGCGCGCGTGAGTCAAACGGACGCAGGTGGAAATCGATAGGGACGGCCTCGTCGAACGACTCGCTCGGTCGTTGTTATACCTACCCGGCTATCGTTGTCGGATACTACACGCGCGTCGTTTCGCGAACATATAAGATTTCATCGCCGCAAACTGGAGCGAACGAGATAGCCAGGCAACGCACCGAGGGAACGGCGAGTGCCACAAAGAGAGTCGAGAGATGGACCGTAATAATAAGGGTGCGCTTTTCCATTTCATCGAATTGATATTTCAGAGAAAATTAGATTTACATGGTAAACTCGCCGGTGGTCAGGACGGTGGCATTTACTGCTATACAACAGTGCGAGAACCTCGTGCATACGTTTACAGTCACGATAGACGTGAATTATGATGCGGCATATGGATAACAATGAAGATAATAAATGATCTACCGCACACAGGAAAGGATATTCCTGACACAACTAAAATTTTCCTCTTTCAATCGAATAATGCCATTGTCATACGACCGACAAAATCTTTCCGTTGAGTAAACAAAATTGTTTTGCGAGATATTTCGTCCAAGTAACGACATTTTTTTATGATAGTCCTAGAGACCCTATACCTAATCAGAGTCTGGCCATGCGGTAGCAACTTTTGATTGGTCCGCCATTTCTTGTCAAAAGCAAGAGAAACAGAAAGAGAAAGAGATAGAAAAGAGACAGAGAAAGAGATAGGGAGAAAGAGAAAGCGATAATGAATGTATATCCTTCTCTGTCGCAGGATTTTGACAAAATCGCCTTATGGCCAGACTCTGATTATAGGGTCTCTAGATATAGTCCGAACGAATTAAGATTCGTCACTAAAGATAAACGATAGACTTTCCATAAAACTTTATAAGACATTCAAGCGACATATTATAGGTAAACTTGAAAGAGATTCTAAATTAAATCTAAAAGCTTCTTTTGAAGTTGTTCTCTCAACGATGCTGTTAAGCCGTAATCAGACTAGCGATTGCCGATTGGATTGCGATTACGATTGCCGATTGGCGATTGGCGATTACTTTTCAACCAATCAGAGCAAAGCAGACACTGATTGGTTTGCTCCAATTGGTTGAAAAGTAATCGCCAATCGTAATCGCAATCCAATCGGCAATCGCTAGTCTGATTACGGCTTTTTAGGCGAACGCTGCGATATGAGCTGAACATTCTGCAATAAGATGAATATGAACTATGACGATGGTAAGAGTATGGCGGAATATCGATACTTTCAGTGGAGATTTAAATCCGCGTTAACGTGAAACTCGGACACGTCGAACTCGCCGTAAGTTGTAAGCTCGCATGGCCCGTTTGCGCACACTTGCTCCCTTCGCGTCATTTTTTTTCTGTTCGAGCGAACGGAAGTAACGATGTTACCATTCCGAGTGCTGGTAGGTTGCGGAAATACAATCACGGCTGAGCGAACTAGGTCGCACTACCAACCTTTTTATCCGTAATTTACAGCAATATTTGGAATTCGTTCAAGAGAGATGAACGCCCCGGCATAAATCTAATTATAACGGGGTCGGCTAGATTGCGGAGCTCCGCAATCCGGAGGCGTCCCGATATGAAAATACACGGACGCACGGTTCCTCCGTGTGTCGGCGATCTTAATGAAGTGCGATTGCGTGTATTCTCCGGCCGGATACAAAAGACGTCAAAAGATCGCCGGGACGATAAATCAAGCGGCGCCGGTAATTTATGAAATTCTGCGATTATAGCCGCGTCGAGGCTGGATCTGAGGATAAATGGAAGGGGGTGGTGGTTGTGCACCCACAGTCGCACGATCGAAAATGCTCTAATTGCTTACCAGAGTTTCTTGTGTGTTGATTAAATAATACGCGTTAGATACATTATAAGGCAAATTATTTATTCGAAATTTGATATTTTTCCTTTATTATTGAGATTTAGCTATAAATTGAATGGTATCTACTATGAAAGACATATCAAATGAGTTCTTTAGATAGAAATATGCGAAATATTATTATTTAATTCATATATGCATGTTGAAGTATTTGAGAAATTTTTATATGCTTCGACATATTTTCTTTTCTGTATTTTGATATGCACTCGTAAAATAGCGCTCTATTATTATGAAATATTTTTCTTCGTTTTATATATCTGAATTTTTACGAAAATTCCATTTGTTAAAATATATTTTACTGTAAATTTATTTTATTAAAAATAAGGAGAAAAGAGTATCAATAAAAACTAATTGTTCTTTAAAAGAATAAAAATAAGTAAGAAAATTATAAAACTTGGAAAATAAATAAGAAAATATTGAAATATGTAAAATAAATTTAAACTTACAGCATAGGGCATTCTGTATGCAAGAGATGACCTATTTGACCTATTTGTTCCCATTTCGGGAAATGTTGAATATTGAATAGGAAGATATCTACCTGATTTTCATGATTGCAAAGGTCTAGTAGGCCAGTATACTTAGAATAAAAAATGTGTACCCTATTTCCTTTTTTTATTAAAAATTATCACAAGAATTATATTAAAACTTCCGTTAATTTTAAGGGTTTAAGTTACTTAAAAATTTTAAAAAGTCGATATTTTTTATTTTCTGGAAGTTTGTGTGCGTGTATGCGTGTATGTGTATGTGCGCATATTTGTCCTATTGTTATATTAGAAATTGCAATTAGATAATCAATTATAGATAATCTATTAGATTATATAATTGTAATAAGCAATATTTTTTTCAAAACTGCATTTTTCAACACGGTAGCTGTGATAATTAAAAAATTTTTAATTAAATTGTGTCAAATTTGGTAATTCTTTTCGTAATATTTTAATCCTACAAGTTTAAAAGCACGCTATCCTGTTATTTCGGTAAACTTTCAAATTTTTTCACATGTAAATAACTATGTGAATATAAAGAATAAAAAAAATTGAATTTTGTATTTTTAGATTACTATTCGAAGTCGAATTAATGCCACCATTTAATTTAGATTTTTTACAAACGTTATTTTAAATTATATTTTAATATCGACAACTTTAAAAAAACTTTATCATAATTTCTTTTCTAAAAATACGGATACTCTATATATTTTACTGAATCTGTATAAAGCATCGCGTGTATTACTTGCAAAAAGCTGAAAATATTAAAAGACGAAACGCATATATGTCGATCCAAACGAGCGAAAGAAGTGTACGAAACAATTATTCCAGCAATACATATGTGCTCTGCTCGACGCATTTGTGTGTGTGCAGCATCATCATTACGTCAAACATAATCTTTCTTCTCGTCGTTGTAACCGCGCCATATCGAAAGAGCGACCGATTTATAAAAAAAAAATTCATCGTATAACAACTCCATTTTCCCTTTTCATCTCTCGCTCGTTCCTCGTTCATTAATACCGCGCTGGAGCACTGTCAAGATGCATGTGTACGTGGCGCCATTAAAATATTCAAATCAAAGCGAGCGCCGCGGCTTTTGTTGCGCGTATCTCTCCCTCTCTCCTTCCTCCCCCCCCCCCGCCACTCTCTCACTCTTTCTCTCTATCGCGTGCGAAAAGTCGATTTTCATTTTGCTTCTCCGCGATCTCGTGACTTTTCCCACAAGTAATCTCCGGAAGTGTTGCGACATCGTTGCGACGCGACGGCGAGGTGCGCGGTGTGTAACTTGTTACGCGATGTAGAGGTATTTTCGCGCTGGCGGGTGATTGACGGACGTGTGAAAAAAAAAAATAAAACGGCGAGGGACGATCGCGTTGCGCGGTTAAAACTCTTTGGGAATCGCTAACGATCTGTATCCCTGGTAATTGGGTTGCCGCGCGAGGAATCGTCTGCGCGTGAAAGCGACGCGGGGGCGTCGGGGCGTTGGCGCTGGATATGCCGAACCAACGCTATCCAACCGTATCCGGATATCGCTCAATAAGCGTGAACCGCTTATGGCTCGGAGAGGTGCTCCGAGGTGGGTAGATAAACATGTATCGGTCCCGAAGGCATTCAATATTCGGTAGGTGCGAGCGCGCACACCTGCGCTCGCGTGCGCATCCATAAAGACGGTCGTCTCGAAAAATCGCGATGCGACCGATGCGATGGGGCATGGGAATAATGTGCGCGACTTCCGGAGAATTTTAACTCCACGTGGCGCATAGGGAGGAGGAAGCGCATTGGATGTGCGGCAGGTGCATCCTCCGTCGGGCAGATGAAATCGCGCGGCCGCGCGCGTTTTCACGTTATCTTTGTCGCACCATTTTCTCGGGAAGTTAAATAAAGGGTATTATCAACAAATTTGTACGATCGTCACGCTTGAGTTAACTTGACAGCATTATTTATTCATTTATTTATTTATGCGGCTATTTTAAAATCAGTCACTGTTGATGTTACATTTTAAACGAGCCTTATTGATATTACATTTTAAATATTAATGAACAAGATGCCTTTTATTATCTTTATTAATTTAGCGTGACTTTTTCATTAATTTGTAATACTTTTATTGTTTATTGTGCTTTACAAATATTAGCTAAAAATATAAATTGATATTTATAACATAAATAAAAATTTTGTAAATACACCCGGAATTCCTCGCTCAATCAATATTTACGTTTCTGTTGTATATATCGCTTATTGAAATACATCACCAGTGTCTCCCACAGAACATAAATCGATGTCGCAGGTGACAGCCGGGTAATTTCTTTTATGGAGAGGTTTCCGGGGAGAGATGCAGGGCATCGTGGATTGTGAAGATGGACAACGGGAACTCGTGCCATGAACCGGAATCACGCGTGGGCCGTTTCGTTACACATAAATTGTACATGCACGATCGATGCAGCCGATATACTTTCGGAGTAGTAAGACTCACCCGTCCCGCGCGTATGAGGCATGATGGCTACGAAAAATCGCGTCGGGAAAGCGTGACGGGGTCGGATGCTGGATATATTCGACGTGAATTTCTACTGCCACGCGACGAACATGTGTGGCATAACGTGAGAACTGACAAATACCGCGCGAGTGCAGTGGATTGCAGGATCTGCGAAATTCTGGCGGCGACCGACCTTCGGTCGGAGTAAGATCTGAAATAGCAGTAAATCGCAGTGCTATAAATCAATTTGCGCGTTTTGCGTTGCCAACCCCGCCATTATCGCGAGGTTTATTCCTCCAACGAAAATATATCGTTTATGTTTTCGCAATAGTAATTGTTGGAATGTTTTACGTAGGTAAAACGAAAAATATGTAGCTGATGTTTTATTTATTGCCGTATCTTTTTAATCCTTTTCTTTGTTATTGGCGAACTTGTTTACATCCATCATTTTTTTTATATTATTAATAACAATTTATTAATAACACGTAATGAAATAAAAATAATGGAGATTGATAAAGAATTCGTGTGCCTTTATAAATTGATGTAAGTGATCCATACAAATCACTTGTATATTATTGTAAACGCATATGGCTTACATTAATCTGATATCATCGCAAGTAAATATGATACCGTTATTCATGTGTGAAATGCATACGATGCATTTTATACATAAATAATGCATTCAAATTTTACACCCCGAGGAAGCTCACACACGCGCGAAATTACAGTCGCATCCATCACCGCCGCCGTGTATCTCAAAATGCATCGGTATAATGGAAATGTTCGGAAATAAAATTCCAACGAATGCGTTAAAAAAAGAGAAAGTGATACGCAAGGACAATGAAATATCAACGCGATGATTTCTCCGATATACTGGGTCTTGGAGAGAGGGCCGCGGTGATTTTGCAATTCACGAGCCGTGGACGCGTCGGGACGTCTACATAAGCATTCGTCCGTTCCCCGTGTGCATTTGCATCCGTATCGCATACCAACAGATAAAGTTGTGCTTGCTCGCACGTATGCATACATCGCGGGTATTACACGAAAACTCGCGGACTGACCCGCGCACGCGAGAGAGAGAGAGAGAGAGGAGGAGATAAAGCACGGAAATACACAACGCACGAGCAGCAACCGCAGATCGCGCGTGCACGGTATATATGGAAATAAAGCCGCGCGCGTAGATATAAATAAACGTAATAAATAAATAAATAAATAAGGTTAATAAATAAATAACGAATCACGTGGCAGGGGGGGGAGTCTCCCCTGTATTCGCTAAACGCGTTCAATCTGTGGCGTCGATTACTCGCTGATCACCGCGGGAGCGATCCGTGTCGGCGAAAACTGCATGGCGAAAAGAAAAAAAAAGGGAGTCCGCGAAAGGCGGATGGCCGATGCATGCATTCATTCAAAGGGACGCTTTTATTGGCGTTGGCGAGCTCTGTAGGATCGATCCAAATTGATCGAGCGCCGCGCATTCGACGGAGCTCCCGGGACAATGAGTACGTAGTTAATCCATTTTTTCTTAACTGTCGACTTTTTGCCGATAGTGCGCGCCGATCGTAATACCGTACGCGGCCCGTAGACGTCCGTCGATGCGGAAAATCGATGGCGTAGCCAACGAGAACGAAAAATGCAAATATAGCCGACTAGAATGCATATATGTTCTGTGTGCAGCGATATTAAGTATTTTGTGAAATACGCGTGTACGCACTTCGCGCGCGTGCATCTGCGTGTACACGCGTATTTACGTACGCGCGCCTATTGGGGTTTGCACATGCGTGCATTTCATACATCGAATGACGTAATGCATTTTAAAATGGTAACCGTGCGCTTTAATGTACAATACCATTTTTAATAATGGATTATGGCTTTTCATTTGCGTCTCTATTAATCGTACTTACCAAATCGTAATTTACGCTTAACATTGCTAAATTTAATACGTCCCATAAATTGAGACATATTTGTGCTCATAAGCAATGCTTAATAACTTTTCAAGCGAAGTGTTGTATAGAATGTGTTAATATTCATTTCATTCCTCTTCAATATATTTTTATTTCAAAGTTTTGCAGAGCGGAAAAATATAAAAATAAATGAAATACTGACCATGTACTGCAAGTCACCATTGGGATGTATTTTTCCTTTTTTTTTTGCGTCTCACTGTAAAGGACGGTATTTGCATTTTCGAATTTTAAGTAAAACTATATAATACAGCACTGCAAGCACCAGTTGGCCAAAAAGTAGAACGGGTGCAGCATGAAATGCATAAATCATGGTGCAACGTGAATTAAGAGTGATCTGCAAAAAATAATACTCTTGGATATGCAAACATATTATTTGCATCCAGTCAATGAGTCACAGGCTGCACACATACAAGAACAACACACATGTGCAATGGTCGAGAAGAAAAATTTATAACTCGACGAAATGCATATTTTATTGCAGCACGAGAGATAAGTGCACTTGGTTAAAAAAAGAATGCAGCGGAACGAAGGCGCTAATGAAAATTAATCTTAAATAAGAAAGTGTATTAAAAATGGCTGCAGAGTAAGGAGGAAAATTCACAAAGCGGAGCGTAATTATCGCCCATTTATATCGTCGATAAAATTGGTCCTTTAACGTTTAATGAAGTGTCACGTAACGCTGTTAAGTGAGACTGAACCTTATGTCTACCATCGACTATTATTTGAGGAGTACGGCACATTTTCATAGAAGTACATTCCACATACATTACGCTTCTTTATTCCCCGAGAAACTGCCTGAGGGAGAAATTACTACAATACAAGGGAGGATTGGGGAGATACGGAAAAGTGTTATTATAGCCAAGCAGAGCGTTACAAGTACGATGTCTTGTATTTATTACACTACTTTGAGAATGGAGGGAAGAAAGTAACGAGCGCGGCGAGAGAGAAATTGATGCATGCCGTGACGCGGATAACGCAACTTTTAATTAATGATTTTATTATTTTGCACGCAACTACGCGGAACAAACAAAAATCATTTATATGTATAATTAATTGGAAATTGTCTGATCTACCTCTTTTATAATATCGTCATGATTTACTAGATTTTTAACAACAATAATTAATTGCGCTTAATGGAATGTTAAATTGTAACAATATCATTGCGTATAATGAATTACGGTATTGACATCATTACTAATTAATTCGTGAAGCAATAAACTAACAATTCCTGAATAAAGTTATATTATAATAAGAGGTGAATTTTGGAAATAATTTTGAAATCAAAATTATCGTTATTATCAAATTATTATATATAACAACATTCAACTTTTTAAAACAGAGAGATTTATTCTTTTCTAATTTAGTTGGTAATTAATATTTAATTAGAAACCAAAATTTTAGTTTAAAAGTTTACAAATTGTTGCTAAGATTTATACGATCAATTATATTTCTATTAATTTTATCTTTAAATAGAACCTTTAAATAGAAAATATTTTACAATTATATGTAATAATCTATAGTGATAAGTTTACAATAAATTTCTTTTTACTAATATTTTTATTACAATATTTATTAACTAGAGTTAGTTATTAGTAACTAGAGTTATAATTGGTCGTGCTTAAAAAGAAGTCTTCCATGAAATGCACGCTCGATTGGAAACCAATCGAATTTAAAGTCGGGTTAAGAAGAAGCGAGTCACCATTACTGTTAACAGCGCGCGCTAAATACGTTCCGCCGTTTCCGCCACCCGTAAATGTGTATATTTATCACGATACTTCGGGAACAAAGGAGAGAATAGCTACGCTCCTGTATACACACCGGAACGGATTCCGTTAACCGGTGTGCGGTGGTACAAGCGGGTAGATCGATTTCAATTGGTTGATTGTGCTATGCATTCTCGGATTTCCTTCATGTGAACGACGAGTTAATTTATTTTATTCTCCGTAACTTTCCGGTCTTCCATCCAACGTATCGCGTTTGCTCGCTCAACGCATCATACCTTCGTCGTGAAAGAATCAGATATGGATCGGCGAGAAATTATGTAACAAAGGATCCGGGTGTGCAGATAATTCCCTCCTCATGTATTCCCACTGTGCGATTATTTTTGGATCTATTGAAGATGCGTTCATCAAACGAATGGACGATGAAATCGATTACAGTGTGGGCGTGGTTATTTCAACCCCTTCGTGTTGTCGCTGCAACCTGCTCTGCATCTTTCCTTATATTTATCTCTCTGGTGAATTCCTTCGAAAATAAATAAATATCTACTGTCCTATAACGGGAAAATATGTACCGTGACGGATGACATGATATTTGTTTTACAGCTTTCGCCCGAAAGGTCAGATCAGAAAAAGGAGGGGCGAAGCGAAAGAGAGAGATTGTATCTGGAAGCTGTAAAGTGCAAGGGGTATTTATCACTTCGCTAAAGCAGCTTAATGATCCGTGGGAGCTTCGTACCGAACGAAATCCTCCTGCGCGCGTAGCGTACTATCCTACTGTCTAAGAGACATTAACATGCCAAGCGCCACTTGCAGATAAAATATTTACGGAATGATAGAATGCTTTTAATCGAAAACTTTATAATAACGCTGTAAGAAATACTGTAATTGTTTGCAGGAAATACAAATATTTCTAGAGATGGCGTTAAAAAGGATTCGATAACAATATTCATTATGTTTCTTTCAGAGATTATATAAAAGGGTGAAATTTAAAGCCACTGTAAAACGCTATTCATATATAGAATAAGGCGCCCTTGCCTCTTTTAACAGAACATCAATTATTCGTATCCTGATTATCCATAATGCCGATTAACTGAATTTCCTCAATTAAGGAATATGGAGATTTCGCGGTCTTTGAGGCAAATTCCCTTTCATATCACTAATTTAAGCCCGATTGAATTTTTTTAGTAAAATATTCGGAAAATACTGCAGTCTAATCGTATCGTAATATATCTTTTCTATATGGATGTGAAGATTTGTAAATCTTTTTATTCAACCTAATTATCCAGAGCAATTTTGGAACAATTTGATTATTCGCGTTCTATATTTATGAAAAGATATGTCTTTATATATACAAGATACTCTACGAAATTTCTTAAGGTGGGAAAGATTGAAAGTACCGTGTAATAAGCTCTGAAGGCGCTATCAATAATTCTTCCTTCAAGCGTGAATAAAATTGCAGCCGGTGGCTATGTAATACCCTTTTCGCGAGTGCATCGTAAGGCAGGCACGTTCGCGTTCGATACGCTTTCCACGGAACGTGCATCACGTTTGACGCGTTAAGCGCGTCTCGATTACTTACTACATCATCGATTCATACCGTTGTCGTTGCCGGGATTTGCTGTAAGCTGCTTTAAATTTCCGCGACGACGCCCTGGCCCTGGCTGCATAACACCCCCGTCATTGAGCCTCACGGAACCCCCCCTCCCACCACCTTTCCTCTTCGCCCGTTGATAATTGGTCGGAAATCGAATTTGCTGCTTAATGAATCTCCCATTACGCGCAATGCGCTATTAGCGCACTCGCATTTCGACGGCACGCCAGCGCGATGCGTTCTCCCCCGAAGCGTTACCCCAGTTTCAACGATCAGGTACAGAAAGTATGCGAGAATTCGCCGATGGCTATTCCCTCGATCTCTATTTATTCATCCCTTCCTCCTACCGTTCTGCATCAGCACCGCCTCTTCTTTTTCCACCTCCTCTATTCTTCTGGCAACAGGGCCAATTCTGTTCGCGAGCTGTACAATCGTTCTCTTTCCTGCGGTTCTTCTAGTCGACTTTCAAACGGCGTACACCGTCCTTTCCTAACTTCCTCTATAAAAGGCTTCGCGAAGAAAATATCCGCAGACAGTGGGTAAACATTCAAAGCCTCATCTCGGAAATTGCGCGAAACTGTTCGGGGCATTGCCAGTTTAGCGTTGTGATGCTGGTTGATGTCGAGACGAAGAGAGATTGAAGAAGGGTAGTTTAGGAAATAAGGCGAATAAGGAAAGGGGGAACGGTCTAGAACGTAAAAGATCTTATCGCCGGAAAAAAAGTCTTCCTTTTTCCGGATTTCGCAGTCTATTGAAGCTGCTTGGAAACTATGTCGCGACAGTCGACCACCATCGAATCGCGTTTTTATACTTTAGTTAATGAATCGTGAAAGGAAAATAAATAATACAAATTTTATACAGAGATTCTATATGTATTTACGCAATTTGTGATATTTTAAACATTCTTATTAAAATGATACGTTACGGTTTGTTTTTGAATGTTTGTAAATCGAGGAAATATCAAAGCGAAAAATATTTAATGCTAATTTCTGTGAATAATCATCACTTTTTAATTCACCCATATTATACTTTATGGAAATAAATTTAACGATGAATAAAAATAATTATACATTATATGGGAATTATTATAACATTAGAAAGCTTACAGATTTTGGTTTAAGTTGATAAGAAAAATTATGTAAATTGGATTTCTAAACTACATTTACGTTTAATATTGTATAATACATTTATAAATATTTATGTGAACATAAATATTACATTTTGTTAAATTTAAATGTATTACTTAGAATGTAAACAATGTATAAAGTGCATTGACAAGAACAAGAAATAGGTAGATTAGAGTACACATGAGAAAGAAAAAGAATTCAGTAGCATGAACGCAAGAAACCATGAAGCGATAGCGGGAAGGAGGCTGTAGAAAACAGGAAGAAAGGAAACATTCGTGTAAGAAATAATCGGTAGTAGAGAACAACATAAAATGTATCCAACGCGACATAGAAGAAATAGATATATTAAAAGGAAAGAAAGATAAACTTAAGATAAAGTAACAAATTTACTGCATATAAATTTTTTCGACGTTGGAAAAAATCAGAGAGATATATCGTATATGTCTTATTACAATAATAAATAAGTTGGAAAAAGTTTCAGCATGCTCAAGATGTTTAAAAGTAAACGGAAAATTTTATTTAGACTTTATTAAAAACCTTGGTACAGTCCATTGGCTGCTATACGAAGTGATTGGAGAGGTAGCATCTAAAATTGTTTGTGAAACCAGGACAAGAGATTCATCTTCAACGATAAGATCTCGCTGAGTCGAAGTTCATTACTGAATCCCGGATCTTCGTTAAATAGCTTGAATACCTTCTCCGTTTTGGTAGGAGAAAAAACGGTTTCATTCAAAAGAAGCCATTTAATTTGCCGAGCGTAATGATGTTCCTTCGATAGATTTTCCTCGGAAATTTCCATGGTACATTATTGAATAGGAATGATTATCACAGAATGTGATCTAAACTATCAATAATTTAAAGTAAAGTTTGATTATGGTTAATGCAAAAAGCTTATCGTTTTTTTCATTACGCTTTGCATAAAATCAAGTTAAACAACTACACTTTTTTGAAAAAGAGATTGAAAATATTCTTCCTACATAAAAAAAGAATGTATCATAGCTTGTGGCGGCAATTTTGCTTAGATTTTGCTGAAATCTTATTTTCGCTATTGGGAATAGAAATATAAATTGTTTTTCAAAACAATACGCTTTAACAATAATCATCCTTTTTAAATGCAAAAATAAAAATACTTTTTTTACGATTTTTCATATTTTTTTTTAATACTCGAATTTTTTGTGGACATACTTGCAAATATCGTGTAATTGTTTTTGACATGATTGAATGTGCACCGATTCAATGTGAATAAAGTATAAATACACAATAGAGGTTGGCATACGTTGAACGAGCCGAACCCAATTAGTAATCTAAGCGAGTTAGTGACCGATATCTAACGCTTCTCGAACTGAATAGGGCAGTGTACAACAATACCGCTATTCGCCATCCTGTTACGCGAAGCGACAGGGTTATGTCATCCCGACAATAACAATTTCTGTCATTTACATTAATACATCTCACAGGCGTCTTCCGACAATTTCGCAATCATTAACTAAGCGGTCCCTAAATACACGTCACTCAACCTCTACAACAGTGACTATCCATCTGGGTTCTACAATCGCAGTATGCGAACAGTTTTTCAAGTTCATAAATGTAAATTAATTTCCTTATTGTATGGTATTTTTAAAAGATGGTATATTTCTGATTCTGAATTCAAAATATATTCTATTTACAGTCTGTATATATTTTTTTTTAATGAAAGAAGGAATGGCTTGTATTTACAAAACAATTTGAAAAAAGATTAAATAGGCTAATAAACAAGCGAAACTAGATATAAATTGTAATAAAATATAATTGTTTGACAAATACATATTTATTACAATTTACATCTATTCTCGTTCATTGGTCTATTTAATTCTCTTTCAAATTATTATATTTTTTTATCTACAAAATTACAAATTGAAAACAAATTGTTAAAATAGAAGTATATTTTACGAAATAATTGCAACTGCTTCAAATTATTTTCAAACGAAGGACGCTTTCTAACTGAGAGATGCAAAATGATATTTTTGAAATGAAATAAAACGATATTATCATATTAAATGTCTAAATGGAATAATATATCTAATTGTAAGTTGATTATATTTTTTAAATACGTCTTTATATTTTTAAAAGAAAACGCGAAATTTAAAAATACGTCTAAATTTATTACTATTTGTCGTATTAAAAATATTCTGACACACACACACACACACACACACACACACACACACACACACACACAAATATAAGGAAGCACTTATTCTTGATGAAAAATGGTTAGCTTCGCAGATGAATAAATTCTCAGGACAATGTGATCAAATAAACCACACGAAATAGTGCATGTGGCTACGATATTTTACGTTCGATGTGCAGTACGATGGACACATATTTTCTTATTGTGACGGAACGACAACTGCGGTCAATTAATTTATATTTCAATCGTGCATTGATATTGTATCAATGACAAATTTATTTATTATATCATAAAAAAATTAATAAATCCTATTCATCTAATATAAAAGCAGATAACAACAAAAAATTATAAATTATGATAAATATAAAATTATAATAATATTATGTTTTTAAACACATAGTAAGAGAGTAATACAGTTATTTTAGGAATAATCTTTAATAATAACTTTTTTAATTATTATTGTTCTGAGATCTTTATATTAGACTTTCAGATATTAATATCAGTCCGTAACAAGTATGTGAAATCGCTTTTCTTTTAAGGTATGATCAAGTACATTTTATCTTTGCCCAAATATGTAATTCTTTTTGTGGGAAAAAAAGAAATATATTTATTTATTAATATTATTTATTCAATTCGGGAGAAATGCAAAGAACTTGGGTTGCGGTTTCGTCATAACGAAATCCGTGATAATTGCGTACACACGATTATTAACAAAGTCGGGATTGTACGGGACTGATTGAAGCGTTTCGATTAAAGCATCGCGGTATCCACTGCCCGGAGTTGGGCGGCCGCGGCGCGGCGACGGCGACGCGGCGCGTGCGATCGATGGAATTCAATTTTCCGCGAGAAAAAGTCCTTCAATCTCGCTTTAGCAGGTGCTTAGAACTTTACGGGGAATATAAAGGCATATATGGGCGGAGAGATCTTATCGTCACGGACAGACCTCTTCCTTTCCGATTTTGACGGTCAATCCTGTCTACGAGCGGCATCGTCGTTCAGGAAGCACCACGTTCGCCGGATAATCTTCGCTGATAGCTCTTCTTGCGATGACACTGGCCGTTTTTAGGCTTCGTACATCTTTCGAGAGAACGTGCGAAAACGGACATTGATTATTATGCTTCTTCTCGTTTCACGGTAACCACATCGCCGCGCCGCACAGTGGACAAATAATTCCAGAAGTGTTGCAATTGTTGAAAGAACCACGTGATTTAGATATTTATAATTTTGATGAATATTGTGATTCTAATTAGATAAAAACGTTCGGTAAATTTTTAATCCTTGTTTTTCGTTTATTGATTTTTGAAATAATTATTATGTTTTTCTTATTGTATAAAACTAATTAATAAAAAATATGATTAATTACAAATTTTAACAGTGGTAAACCTAAAAAAACCAACAGAAACAATGATTTTGGTGCATTAATTAAATTCGCCTAAATACCACACTGTGCGCCGGTGATACCTTCAAAATATTTTAATCATATTAACAAGGTAGTAAAATCTTAAGAACGTCGTCGTGCATTGTGTTCACAATATTTTTAATAGTATCTAATAACATTTAATTTCTTAAAAGATTCAGTGTCTCTCCCGCGCGCTGCTTAATGTAAATACAAGTCCTATTTTATTTTTGAATATCTCAAAATCATGGGATTTTAGAAAAAAAAATGTTTCAGACAAAAGTTATATATGGTCTGCAAAGGGACAAATAATGGTAAAATTAATTTTTTTAAAAGTCAGTTTTCTAAGATCACATAAAAGTTATCGCCATTTTTAAAAATAGAATCATATAATTTTTTTACATAATATGATTCCTGATGATAAACCATATGATTCCATTTTAAAAAATGACGATGATCTTATGTAATCTTAAAAAATTGATTTTTTCCAAAATTAATTTTACCATTATTTATCCTCCTGTAGACCATATAACTTTTGTCTGAAAGATTTTTTCTAAAATCTTGTGATTTTTAGATATTTGACTGTCAAAAATAAAACGGGACATCCGTATATGTTTACTTCTTTCGTGTAATTTATCAATTGTATATTTTTTCTGTATCATATATCATGTGTAATATATCAATTGTCTTTTACATTGCAATAATAAAAAAGATTAAACTTTTACGATACAAATGTGATAAATTGTCAAAAGTACTCAATATTTTTTAAAATGTTCAATAACATTGTTTTCGTTTGTTTTAAAAGCTTCAGATGATAAATATCTATTTTGTCTATGTGTATGTCATGCATTATACACATTTTTAAAATTATTTGTTTAAAAAATTAATCATAATGTTCTATATTCTTAAGTGTGTGACTACGTTGATCAAATTATATAATCAAGACAAGATTACAATAGCATAATCTTCAACTTTTTAAAGAATATGACGAAAGGTAAAAAACTACGAATTTGTCTTCCAAAATTTCATTTGTATTTTTATACATTTTACATACGCTACCACCTAATTTCCTCGAGATTTCAAGAAGCGCATTCAGGTGGGAAATATACGTACGTATGAACCTCTCCCAGGTGCTTTTAATATTTATGTTCTTTGAGTCTGGCGTACTACTTCGGACTGAATTTAGGGTTTCTCGTAACCTTTCGGTCTTGTGCTTCTTCGCGAAGGGATTATTTTAAACCTTTTCATGCAGAACGGTTAGAATACACGATAAAGCTTGCAACAACATATACTCTATTAACGACGCTTTTCACGTTACACCATTTTGTAAAATACAGCTCTATTAAAATTACAGGCTAATGGATATCGACCATTCAGGTGACACATAAAATATTTTCTCGTTAAGATAAAAGATTCTGGCCTATTAGCGTGCAACACATAAATAACGGATTATTGCGGACGAATAAATCGGTTATTTGCTCTTAGACGTTACAAAAAGTGGCTCTGTAAATATTGGCAGTGTGCCAGTATTAAACTACATCTAATATACATGAATTATATATTCTATATCAAGATTTAAAAAATGTAAATAATATGTAATTGTTGCAAAGTTTGCAATCATTGAATTTGCATTTATATCAACGTTATAAATGTATCTGATTTACAGTCAGATATAATACTCTCTTTATGAGATGAATAAAATATAAAATCAGGTATTTATATTTAATTTTAAATGTAACACATATCTACATATATGTATTATTAGGTAACACATATCTACATATATGTATATTATATTTTTGTTGTAAGAGTACATGTAAATAAAAATGTATCTCTAATTGATACACATACAATAATTAATTTACAATAAGGGAAACAATACCGAGATGATAAAAGATAATAACGCGCAGGGGCCGAGAGATGCCGTCATTTGAAATAAGAGAGTTAATTACATTTGGTTTCCTCCGGTCGTTCTTCCACCCTATTTTCCAACATTCTGCATTGCAAGTTCCTCCAGAAAAATTTTTACCTTCATTTCCTATGCAAATTTCTCAGTACTTCTTCCAGTGTATATACATACGAATTCATTACAAATATTTCGTTCTACTATTTGCAAAATACTCTACGTTTACAGACGTTTCCTGTATGTTACATATACAGAAGCGTTCCAGTACGATAGAAACAAATTTGTCATGGGAATTTTCAGTGTTTACGATCATTAGTTTTAATGTGATTTTTTTCTACTTTAAATTTAACTCGGTCACTCCAAATTATTTTCGCTGTTTATACATCGCGGTCGAAAATGGATCTTGCCTAGGGTAGAGAATTACTTTAAATCTCTTTAGTGTCTGGCACGTTTAAATGCGCAATAAAGTTAACTAACTCGTGACGTGTGTCCTGTCTAGTGAACGACTCGTTCGCTCGGTTTTACAGACTGCAAACTTCCGTTCGGCGAAATGCGAAAATGGATACTGGCCAAGTCATATGAACGTAAAATATTTTCTTGCGAAGATACGTCTTCTGATCGACTCCATAGGATATTTCTCTACGGTATATTCCTTCTGCGAGCAAATATCACATCGATTTATGCTGCGTAGGAAGATGCGAACCGAACTTATCGAACTAGAGCTAGAGTAGTAGAGAGAAAGACATGGAAGAATATTTCAGAAATAGATATTTTTTTGAGCTTTAATTTTTATATTTTATCTATTATATTATTATCTGTTGCAGCTATATGCTCACAACATTAAAACACATAAAATATATCAAAATATATGTAAAGTCAATTTATATGATGTCGCCGTATATATATATATATATATATATACTTCTAATGCAAATACTTCTCGGTTTATAAATATCAAATGTTTTATGCATCACGGTTCTCTTCATTCGACACATATATTTTTCTCTATCGTAAGGGATGGTGGAGCGTGACAAAGGGGTAAGAAATATGTGGTTATCAAGGGGGATCTAAACGTCTTTGGTGTTCACGATCAATTCCGGTCACGAGCCCTACAATCATCTCGCAGCACAGTCGTCGGATTATTCTGGCTGACGGCGCTTCTTGGAGCTTTCAGGTGGTCCGAGTCGGGCGGAAGTACGTACGATAGTTACCGCACGTTATTGACGTGCCGCAGTTACTGACCGTCGCGTGCGTATATATATATTTGTCGCAGTTACTGGCCGTTGCAAGTTTTAGTTACTGTTCATTATGAGCATACGTACTAATGCTTGTCGACATTGAATGGTTCATTGACGTCACAAACTTTATAATGCCTAATTTGGCGTAGGTAAGTAGGTATGCACCTCCCGTCCCGCACCTCGCGCGAGATGCCCGTAATTAGCCGCAGGGTGATGAAGACCAGGCAAATGGGGAATATTCATTGTTTAAGCTTCTAAGCTGATATCGCACGATAAAGTGACTGTGTTAGCGCGGAAGTGTGGATTTTACGGCATCGAAATAATTGATGCAAAGAAGCTTTAGGATGCAGGGGATTATGGATTCTGCAGGAAATGAAAGGTCTAAAAAATATGAAATGTATACATTATTTGTAAAAATACAGGGACGCACTTACAGATATAGCGACTTTTTACGACAAAACGAAAATCCATTTATAAAAGTGCTAGAAATATACAAAATATATGTTACGGTAATATGACGTATGAAGCTATTACCTTACCAAAATATTTATTAAAATAACAAATATGATATTTTAATACTGATTTGTATAACAAATCTAGAAACTATGTTTGTATAAAAACAGTATCTGTAAATCGCATTTTTGTAAAAATGTGAAAGTTTTATTTGCGTGTAAATCTGCAATTCATATGCGGGAAAATAAGGAAGTTGTAAATTTTAAATTTATACATGCATTATGGTAACTATTATAATGTAACCGCGCTAAAATTTGCAAGTACTGGAATATTACTCGGCGTCGGCATAGAATAAAAGAAAAAAGGTTAAATTTATTATTATTTGTCATTTTTTACATACACATTTTTCCAAAGAACATAGATACTAAATCTCGCGAAATATTTCAGGTACATGGGACATACGTACTTCTCTGTTTGCAGGCTTAATATTTTCAAATAGCTGCGTATGCAGAATTAAGACACGAGCAATTAATGTAATAACGAGCACTGTGGACTGCGGAGCGAGCAGTAGTTACGCGCAGCAGTTACTGTTTGTATTCTACGGACGCGTATCAGTAGTTGCTGATCGCTATGTCGGACAGTAGTTTCTAACCGTTATGAACGGACAGTGATTACTGTTCATTATATACGGACAGTAGTCACCGACTGTTATGACTAACAATTGCGACAGGTGCGTTGGCAATCTGTATTCCAATTACCGTATCATATGAAAGCCATAGCAAAATGCACAATTTTCTCATCTAAAAGCGAATAAAGGTGATGAACATAACCATTCGCGTTAAATAACTAAAAATAATACAGAAGATTAATAATCGTAATGCATATATGTTTTACGTAATACATATTTCATTTTTTATATGGTCTATTTTGCTTCATTGCACTAAATTTTAAGCGCGCTTTTTGAACAGTGCAAAGTTAATTTTTTATCAATATACATATATGATTTTAATATGAACTTTATATTTGTAGTTCTTTAATTTTGTCGTTTTTCATTGTTGAAATTATAGAAATATTTTATTTTACGATATTGTGAATTCAACACAATCTTTTTTGTTACTTATTATTATACGAAATAATTAATACAGATATTAAAATTCTATGTAAATATTGAGATTATAAAGGCGAAGATTGTTATATGATTTGATTACAATTCAATTTTTTAAGGTAAGAATTATCCAGATTATCAGAAGAAGCATTGATACAAGTGAAGTCCATCATTAAAAATAGCTTCTTCTCTGCTTTTGTAAATACGATTCGTGGATATTAAATCACATTTATTAATAAATTTTTTTGTTTGCTCGCAGGTGTCGTGGATCAAACGGAAGAATGAACAGTTACACGAGTTATTGACCGTAGGACTGACGACATACGCCAACGACGAACGGTTTCAGGCAATTCATTTCCACCACAGCGAGGATTGGACGCTTCAAATAAAATACGTCCAACCGAGGGATGCCGGACTGTACGAGTGCCAAGTGTCCACTCATCCGCCCACGAGTATATTTCTACTCCTTGAGGTCGTCGGTAAGCATAAAACTTCATCCCAAAGTTATATACTCATATATTTTTAACTTTTTATGATTATGAATGGTTTGCATATATATATATATATATATATATATATATATATATATATATAAATGTATATATAAAACACCATGCTTATTATATTATTTTATAAAATGCTATATTACATGTCTATCTAATTTTGCACACTTGTGTTCAGTATACAGGATGAAACATTTATAATGTTAATGACAAATATCTCATAAAATATACATCTCGTAAAATATGCCTTTATTAAATATTTTTGAATCAAAGAATAAATTATTTAACAAAATTATCATTTTTACTCAGAAATGTTTTCAGTAATTTCATAGATGCGTATAAAAATATCATGAAACAAATGATCCGTCTTTAAAGTCGATTATCTCGAAAAATTTGCATTTTATCCAAAAAAATGCTCCGAATAAAAAGTATTTATTTTTACTCCTACTCTCACATAAAATAATAAAAGATAGAGGTTTTCATTTAAAAAATAAAGCTGACCTTTGACCTATAGTAGCGCCATCTATAATAAAACTGATAGTGCCATCTTGTGTTCCCTTTGATACCAAACAAATCTTGTCTGAAACATTTTTTCATAGGATGCATATTTTACGAGATATTTGTCATTAACATTATAAATGCTTCATCCTGTATGTGTCTATATAGTTCAAAATTTATTTAAATTTTCTTTATGCTACACTTTTGTGTATGAATTTGTATATATTATATTATGAGAATATATATAATCTATGCTTTCCTGTTATTTTATTTCCCGTATTTTATGCGTTTTTAAACAATGAAAGATGTGACAGATCCTAATGAACGGGTTACATTTAGACAGATAAATTATACTCTTTATTCAAAAAACCTTTAAAAAATATTTAGCTCGTAAATTGTAATACCTATATTTTCTTTTTGGAGTTCTTGATGCCTGTGATTATAAAAACTAATCGATTAATGAAAGATTATTCATATTAGCAAAAAAATCCGTTAAGTAACATCTCGGAATTCCGTTTTTCAATATTCTCCCATACATTTTTCTTTCATCATCGCTTCTTTACGTATTTAACTCACGTATTATACGAGGTAAATATGTTCGCCGCGACGAACGCACAACGCGTGTGCAAATCTGCGAGAAAAACGCACAAGCTTTCCCGTGTGCAGTCATATGTACGTAGTATATATCTTAGTTTTCTATGAAAAGAAGAGAGGTCGTGAAGAGACATCGTATACGGAAAATGCCGCAATGCCTTTGTCCATTTGCTGATAAGAGCATATCTATGAATATACGACGGAAATTCTCTTTTCGCTTGTAATGCCTACCTAGCGGTCTCGACAGTTCACGCACGTCTACACATTTTCTAGACATTCCACGCGTAGCTTGTCTATTTCGCCCTGAGTCGGCGACCACAATTTTTAAGTGTTTCCACACAAGCCGTCACCTAGCGACAGGCACTTTTATTTAGATTTTATTAAGCGGCAGGCGGGGAGAGATCGATAGCGTGAAAAATACTTTCCTGTTGTTGTGTCGCGGGAATTTCGCGAAATACGCTCTCGATGCAACGCGACCGACGCGACGCCCGCACTCGATGCACGCGCACCAGCCAGCCGCATATTTGCATTTAGATTCGGCTTTTTCCGGCGCGCATCTCTTATGCGCGAGGCTATCTAATTTCCTCGGGATTTCCCTGGCCTTTTTTCGACGTCGTATGCGTCGGTGCTACGCGGTTTCACCACCCTTTTCCTCAGGATGCTCTCGATATTTATGCTTTCGCAACACGCGCTGTTGAGTGTCACCCCTTTACCCAGTTTTTTTTCTGCTATAGCATTCTGCACGCTAGCACGTGATTTGAGAAATTCTTTCAAGCAGTAATTTCCGAAGCAGTTACTATCGGCAAATTAAATTACAGCTTATCGCAATTTTTTATCATTAGCAATAGTTTATAAGTTTTTGATATTTATACTTACATTTAAATTTAACTATATTAAAATTTAATTATATGTGTTAAAAATATAACATAGTAGAGGAGAAGGTGGTAATATGGAACCCCA
>NJRQ01000638.1:56280-74257 GCA_003063805.1 Aphaenogaster ashmeadi
TCACTCATAGAGTGCAACTAAATCGTATTAAGATATTGGGGGGTTCCATAAAATCTGCGGGTTCCATATTACCACCTCCTCCTCTATTATAAATTATCCTAAACGTTTGCAATATTTTAAAAATAGATGTTGAATTATATACTATCAAGTATTGAGATTCGATAGTATTAATATGTTCTGTTGTATATTGAAATAAAAACACAATTGAAAACGAAAGAGAGAGATTTTTCGTAATGAAACAGAAATATTTAATTATCTAAATCCAAATATTTCTTTCGCTATGTTCTAACAGCGTCTCCTATATAAAGTTTTATATTATATGAACGTTAATAACCGTATCCGACCGTTGCCAACAGATATTGCCTGGAGCAAGCAATATTTCACAAAGTTAGTATGAAAATCTTTACGTGCGTGCAACGAAAACAAAATAAGTTCAAAACACAACTAGATTAAAAAGTAAAACGTGAACCTATCAATTCGTGCGGAATTTTTTATATGGCAATATCCTATCTTGAGTAAACATCAAAGTAAAAAAAATACTGTACATCAAATAGTAAAGTTTTTTTTATTATAATTATAATACCTTTAAAAAAATAGATATCTTTCGTGCAAGGAACCACAGTATCCTCTCTTATTTTAATGAGCTCTGGATATAGATACAATCAAAATAAGAAACGCACGTATTTTTTTGTAAAGTTTTTTATGCATGTTAACGGAGTAAAACGTCTCCTTGAACAAAATTAATTTATATATTTTTAAGTATATATTGTTTTAAAATGGTAAGAAATATGTTTTGGACAAAAGTTTTATGGTTTCAAGGCGACTTAAAAGGTGTATTCAAATTTTTTAACAAGGTTATATTATTCAAAATATCTACAACATCCACTGTTGTTTTTGAGAATTAAAATAATTTTTTATAACAAAATTAGAGCTTATTTATATAGGAAAAAAAATCCCAGTTATGTGTAAAAAATCCTCAAAAATGGATAGTAGGATATTTTGAAAAATACATCTTTGAAAATTTTGAATGCACTGTTATAAAATTTAAATGCACTGTGTTATAAAATGTTTTTGAAACATTTTTTTTGTTTAAAATATGCTTTCATATCTCTGTTACCGTTTTAACGCAAAAACGGAATATTTTATCACTTTAATGTATGTAAGAGCACTTGTATTCACTCAAAACAGAGTGTCTCTTACTTTGAGAACTTATAAAAAAATGGAGTGTCTCGTAATTTGTTTTTATATTATGCTATAACATATTCAAAGCTCATCAAAATCGGAGAGAAACATTTATGGGTACGTGTGTTTCCTTGTTGGTTTTCTTTTGAAAGGATTTTAAATTATTTCTTAAAAATTACATAGGATTTTTCTGTTCCTTTTTTACAGTCGATAATGTATTTGATAATTACGGGAACGCAATTAATATTATTTTTTGGTAAATTAAACATGATTAATATCACATTTTATAAATATCAATTTTGTGAACCATTTTTACATATTTTTAGCTAATATTAATTTTCATTATCAAGTGTAATACTATATGCTTATGATATCTTTTTCTACAAGAAATTGTAGAATTATTCAGTAGGTTGCCCGCTATAATGCATTTATCTACGTAATTTTCTCGAGCTTTTGTTTTTGCTCTTGTTATTCCTTACCAAATTACATTTACATGTGTGTGTACCTTTTCTACTGCTTCTCTTTCATATTTATGTACCCTCGTCCGAAATACATTGAATACATTTCTGCCCCCACACGTGCTTTTTCTATTATCCTTAACATCTCGAAGGAAGAGGGTGAAAACAATTTAAGAAATTGAATCAAACTTTATATTGATCGAACTGCCATGTTACATTAATATACCAGCGTAACGCAAATATTTGTGATAAAAAAGAAAACTCGGTTTGCTCTAATTTTCAAATTACAGTATCATATAAAAAACATTTTGTATTTTTTTTTTCGATAAATCTTACTTGAGTATCAGCTAATTACTCGAAATCGATTAACTTCTTCGTTGGTTGTTAAAAGAGATGTTTATAAATAAAAAAGTACAATAATGTAATTTATATAATACATAATCCAAATTGTGTTAAATATATCTTTTTATACGTGTAATAATTAAATAACATCTCTCAATTTATTTTCATAGGACGAATCTCTTGCGCTCTGATTATGCTTTCCTGTTTATGTACGGGAGTTAATTTATGCCAAGTTGTTTATAATGTGTACTCTAATTCCTGACAGTCCATATTTTATGTATGCAGTACCGTAATTTTCTCGAGATGTTGGCCTGTGTTTTTGCCTCTGAAGCATCTTGGCGCGCTACACGTAACTAAAGTCTTTTCTTACGTGCCTTTAATATTTATATTTTTCCCCGAAGTGCTCTCGTCTATAGAATTTAGGGTATTTTCTCATTATTAATCTTTCAATCGCATTAAAGCACCAAAAAACGTAAAATGTCTTGATAAATTATCTATTGCCGAGTATTATAATGTTTGACGAAATTACCAGAAGCATTTTATCAGAAACAACCTTGCGTTTTCATTATTCGGGTTCTCAAGAGATTTGAACGTAATCTTATAAAATAAATTTCCACTATTCCAATCAGGGACCCGGACCAAAAAGATATTCCAGTTATATTGATGGTGTAATAAGATATCGAATAATTGTTCCTGTTTCGGTTTCAGTTTTTTGGTCAATGAAAAAAACTGAAACTATTTAAATTACGATTTTTTCGGTTACAATTATGGTTTTCCCCAAAAATCTTTTTTTACATTTTAATTATTTTATTAAACTAGAATTTATCTAGAGGATAGGAACAAAAGCAAGCGTAGTATATAGGTAATAATGAATGTAAGAAAACGGTATTGTTATATTTTCAGTAGGCTAGTCATAGGATCTCGATATATATTTTTGTATAATTGAAATTGTAAACTCTTTCAAAGTCGAAAGGCACAAAATAAAAAGTTATCTAGCTATTATTTTATTAAACTATTAATATTTTATCTGTTATTGTATTTCCATTCTTTGTGTGTGTGTCGGAGGAAAAGAGAGAATAAAATATTAGTTTTCTCTGAAATACAATATATTTGAAATAATACGTATTTCTTTTTATATATTTTTTAAAATACTCGACGATGTTTGTTTATTTATCAAAATTGGCACGTAAACATTTTTTTTCTGTTATTCTTGATATTTTTGGGTACATTTTCTGAGTTATTTAAATTTGACAGTCTCTTTTCTCTTTTATGATTTCTCTTTTGTGATTTCTTAAAACTTTTAAATAATAAAAATTGATAGAAAAAATAATTTTAGTAATTGGTCTGTTCTTTTCAGCTGCACTTCTGAACTAGTGCAATAAGTTAGAATGAAAAAAAATATATTTGTCTCATTCTAACTTATTGCACTAGTTCAGAAGTGCACCTGAAAAGAACAGACCAAATGTTTTAAAGCAATCAAATAAAATAATAAATGAAAATAATTTGTTAAGTAAATCACATCTTTCAAGCTGTAAGTTTTTTAAATTCTTTTTTTTATATAAAACTTTATATAAAATGACAAAAATTTTACATGAGACTTTTATATAAAATAACATTTATAAGATTATATGTAATTTATGAGAGAATTTCTTTCTTATTAATTATTATTTGATGCGATTTATTTAGTAATTCGACACTTACTGCGTGTAACGACTATTATAATTCATAAAAATGGAACATATATACAGACACACACACACACACACACACACACACACACACACACACACACACACACACACACACACACACACACACACACACACACACACACAACACAGGATAAATAGATAAAACATTTAAAACATTAAAAATAACAAATTGTAGATTAAAAATAAAAAAACGGAAATAATTTTATATCGATCCGTTTATGAGGTTCTGGTGTTCTAAACTTTGTACAATTTCAGTATGGTTTTACAGTTCTTGTATAATTAAAGAAAGGTTATGGAACGGATATCGGTTCTGGTTCCAATACGTTCCAGGTCCCTGACTCCAAATACTAGACATTTGTTCAATAGCTCCAAAGCCAACTGATGTGACCTTGATTGAGTTTAAAATTTTTATTACAGCATTCTTAATATAATTACAAACATATAAAATGGAAAATATCAATTATGTATATATTTTTAATAAAATTCTATTAAATTTTACAACTTAATATTTTCATTTGCATTTAATATCTCTCTTCTCTGTTGTTGAATCGATTATTGTTTTATGCATGTTGGACGAGCTATTATTATTTGAATTGTTTTGCAAATTAAAATAATTTCGTAGCGGCAGAATACCTTGTCGTCTTTGTAATCACTAAAAATATCTGTATATATCATGCTTTAAGTAGTTATGCAAACATAATAACCTTCGAAGTTTAATTTTCGGGGACGTGCGGTCTCATGAAGAAAATTGTAATAAATTTATCGAAATGCCTACATATATCGGCGCGCAAGTGAATGGAAAAGATCCAATTGAGGTACCAAGAATGAGAACTCTGAGGGGAAGGTGAATTTAATGAAGGTGGCGAGTTGGAAGGAATCCGGTATAACTTTAGAATCAATATGGTCGTGATATTGTCTTTGAAATGAAGATAGTTTTAAACTCGGCCTTAATGAGCTCCCATTAAAATACAATCGGCGCGAGGAGCGAGATGCGCGCTCGCACTCGTTCTCGTCCATTTGTTCTAACTCTGAGCGTATTTTGATCTTAACAGGATCATCTCGGTTCTCCTCTCTCGGCGGGGGCCACCCCGACTTTGATCATCCGATAACGGCACATCGTCCTTAAGCTCACAATAACTGGCGCGCGAGTGCGCGCGATATTATGTTCCGCGGCACTTTATAAGCTGCCCAATTCTCCGCGTGTAACATCTCGAATTTCTAATTTACACGGGCTCTCAGTTTCCCATTTAATTACGGACGGCGTGTAGTACGTCCGATAAGTCACGAATGATATTCTCGAGCGTATCGCAGCGCCGCGCGGCGTCGACGTGTCCTTCTTATTAAACGGCGCAACGCTTTTCGCGAGAGACTTTGAATTATTAACCCTCAACGGGCCGATAATGTTTCTCGCGTGATGTAGTCTGCGCCATGTCGCGCGATATTTATGTCGGTTTTATTATGCTTTTATGCGCGCCATGATGAGATTGCAACACCGCTGTGCTCGCATTAACGCTCTGCGTTGGGATTTTGTTACGCATTACGGAGAAAATGACACGGGCATACCCGAAACCGACAGAAATAATAGCGAGCGAATTCCTTGGATAATTTTACGACAATACAAATTGTCAATTAACGTAAATCACAAACAAGTTTGATCCGAAAAAAATTATAATTAAATTTGTTCGTGTATACTTGTAAGATAAATATAAATATAAAATTATGAATATATAAAATTAAAGTAACTAAATATTATCAATCTTACTAATTTTTCTTTTTAAAAATATTTTACAAAAGTATTGTAAAAAAGTTAATATATATCAATATAAACACAAAAACTTGTTCAAATGAGAAAAATATTTCTTTTCAAAAAATTAAATCTTAATACAAACCTAGACGTGGAACTGATTCATTTTTTAATCATTAAATGAAGAAAACGTTAGTAAAGATCGAAATTAGTTTCGAGACTGAAGAATTAAAAAAAATGCATAAAAATGCATAAAAAGTGTAATAGTATTATCGCATACCTGTACGTTCGTATTGATTTTCTATAATTTTCTATAAACGATCCAATTTTTATTTATTTAATTTTAATTAATTTTATATTTATTTATTCTGTCTGAATACGCTGGCCGAGAAATGCGTTATTTTAATAAATATCTTTAGTCATCTTTTTTTAACTTTACAGAGCAATACTTGAGCATCTTTTGAAATTAGTTTATTTTTTATTGGTAACCAAGAAGGATTTTGATAGTCGAGTTTTTTTAAGAGCGAGAAGTGATTAAAGTGTGCAAAGGGTTCAGTTCAAGGGAAAGCGGTAAAAGTCCAATTATATCATTGCGTAAACATTCGTGTTTGTAAGCTCGTATTGACCTTGATTTAATTTTTTAAAAACTAGCTAATTTTATTCATTATAATATTATTCATTTGATGAATTTTATTCATATATATATATATATTATATTATTTATTTCGTTTTGTCAATTAGGTGGTATTTTCAAATTCCATTTATCAATTTTTCAAATATAAAGTTGAATGGTATCACAAAAAGTGAGGATCCATCATGTTAACATATTCTGTATCATTTACGATTTGAGTCATGAAAATCAAAGTCTTTCGTCGCTACGGAAGCAAGGGATTTATAAACAGTAAGAGAGAAAAATCCTCCATGAACCCGCAGCAAATCCATGTCATACTTTTCAGATATGACATCGGGATCCTTTGTCGCGACAAAGTCCGGGGGTGGCCTGCGTAAATGCTGGGTAAAGGCTGTCAAAAAATTGTTCAGGCAAGCGTCGGACAAGGACACGCTCTAGCGATTCGAAACTGCGACAGCTCCCACAGGAATCGATGCCCATTCACTCCGGGGAGCCCTCAGACCGCGTGCAAACGTTTCGAATCACATCTCGACTATCGTTCGCGGCCGCTCGGCCGTGACAGTAGTCGGCTAGTAGTAAAAGCGTATCTGGACTGGCTGGTGCGGGTGTCGGCGGCGTGTTTACAGTGTTCCCCTTCACACACCTGATCCTATAATACCCCGCCGCCGACGCGCGGCGTGTCAGGTCGCGTCGAGTGAAAGGGTGAAACGCGCCCGGGCGTGAGCGGACTTAAAATTCGCGGAGCCCCTCGTGCGAGATACCGCAGAACGTGAGTCTGCCCGACAGTATTTCTCAAAGTCAGGATCAGAAACTCCTTCAAAATTCTCCTACGTCACGTGAAATTCAGCCAATGCTTATTACAAATGATGCTTCCGACCATATCACATGATATTGTTATTATTCAAAGCAATAGGAAGTTTTATAGAGTTGTAATATAAGCAATAAAATCATAGTTTGTATATTAATATAGCAAGATTGAATAAAGAATTGAAATACAAACGTCAAAATAGAAAATATTATAACTGTATGCTATAGAATATAATATGTGAGGTGATCAATATGTCCAGGGATTTTTTGTGTATGCGTCAATTTCAAAATCCCAATCTTTTTTTCCTATTGTTCTACATAAAAGTAATAGAACCAGATTTATCACTGATAAAAAGAGATACGTCATTCTCTCTATGTGATATACCAATAATATAAAAATGCCAACAAAACTAGTGTTTTCAAAAATCAATCAATAGCTTGAAATGTTTGACATCTAATACGGAGTGTTTTGCAAAAATAGATAACCAGCAGCAGACGTAAATTTTTTTCCAAAATGTACAGCTGTCAAAACATCAAGCTCATATCACGTATTTGTAATCACTTTGAAACGCTACATTCAAATCGTGAATTTATCAATCCAACGTTTCCGTTCGATTTAAATATTTTGAGAGCTCTGTGTCATATGCTACTCAGTGCTATCGACTTACAAATCAATATAGACAGTCCAGAGGAAAGAATAAACGGTTTCAATTTACGATGAAACCTGTTAAAATTCCATGGAAGCACAACAATTGGTAACGGAAAGATATCAAAAAAAGATTATTCTTTCACATGATTGATTCCATTCTCGATTGATTAGTGATACATGGCGATAATCCGTGACAGTATAAGGTATTATCGATACACGTATACGATTTTCAATCTTTTCGTTAATATGTATTATTTCAATCAATTCGTTAATATGTATTATTTTTATTTAAATAGCATTGTTTTCATTTAAATAGCTTTATCAAGTTCAATTAAAATAAACAGCTTTTAAATGGTAATAGAATGTATTAAATTTCTATGACTAAGCGTAAATGAATATTGGATATCGATTGTTTATCAAACTAATAATCTCTTCGAGATGATTGTTCTAGGAAATAGTGTTACACTGAATGGCGACTGATAAAGTAATTAAGGCCAGTAAAGCTGATTATGAAAATCATAATAATACTCTTTGGCGTAGTTGTTTTATGCAGTTTGAAATAGCAGTAACTGTCATTCTGCGCGTTAAGTCGCCGATAAATTAGGATTTCCATGAATAGTAATATTAATCGCATGTGACAACTATTCTACGGAGAAAAAGTGCTCTGTGGGGCATACTGTTCCAAGGAACACCGTCTAATTGAATACTTAATTAATAGACAATTTACTCAATGAGGTGAATTGTTCGAGAAATTAATTACCTCGAGAGAGTTGCTCTTACCGGGTAATTAATCACGGTGGTAAACGCATTTCGTTGACTCACAATATCCAATAAAAACTCTTCTTAGATCTACGAAATTTTTAATTTCTTTCAACGTCTTCGACAATAAGTAGCAGATATAGATTCTTTTGCCATATATGTTCAACAGCTAAAAGCTTGCTATTAATATAAAAAATCAATATTTTTGTTTTCAAAATGTTACACATCGAAATCGTAACTGACATCCTTATGACTGATATTCGAGTGCCATAAATACAATTGATGCTCATGCTAATGGAAACAGCAATATGCGGATCTGCTACTCTAGATGAAAGGTTAATTATGCAATCGGACTGCTTTCATACAAATACTGTTTACAAACACGTACACATGTATATTCCACGTGTTAATTATAATTCTGATATTATTGGATAAAACATCCTATCATCATTTCCGATAAATCACACCGTTATGGCAATTACATCAATTGCCCCCTATACGCAAATCTCATAGACCAAATATCATTGGAGCTTCTATCAGAGAAGTATTCCATTACAGTTATTAGCAAATTACGACATACTCAGTCATAATGATTGCTAAATTATGAGGATGTTCATGAGCAGTTATATTGAGAAGTTAGTAAAGTAAAAACTTATGAATGGTGTAGCTAAATTAAAAAAAAGAAATGGATGAAACTTATTGTTTATTACTTCGGCACAGCTCATTAAAAAGAACATTAAGGCTTGTTAAAAAGTATATTTCGTTTAAAGGATAGCTATAGTGTCAGTAAGATTTCAAATAAATTATATTACTTTTTATATGAGAAGAATAACCTTAGATGTAAAGGAGAAACGGAATAAGAACTTTGCGCTGAAGATGGCCCGAAGAGGAGCCAAAACGTTCGAACATTTATATCTTTTTTAATTTGCGAATTCAAATTTATTCATGTAATTTTAACTGAGAATTACATAATACTTTGTGCTCCTATAGATCTGCACTGACTCTCATTAGCTCCTTTTCTATTTTATTTATTACTTTTTATATATGTTAACAGTTTTATCAGAAAAAAATTGTATATTGTTTACTATGTTCCATATAACAACATTTTAAACGAGTTCTATTTCCAAACGTAACCACATAGAAGTTTTGTTTTTAATAATCGCCCGCTACGCCAGTTTTCTAGTCCCGGCGTTTGAGAAACCCTGACGGGATGTGTCCGAGATCCTGTCGTTCTTATACGAGCTATTCCCTTTCCCCGACCTCAGGACAGGCTCTCACATACCCATGATAGTAAACAATGCCCCGATGTCTACCCAGGACTATGAACAGCTCACGTCTCACGTGTCACGTTCGGCCATTTGCAGAAGCCAGAGCGGAGATAGCCGGCCCGGCGGAGAAATTCGTGAGGCCTGGTAGCACGCTGCAGCTCCACTGCCTGGTAAAGAAGTCCACGGAAGTACCGTCGTATCTCTTCTGGTATCATAACTTCCGTATGATCAACTACGACGTCGAACAGGGCGTCAACGTTAGCACCGATCTCGTCAGCCGGGAGAGCTGGCTGGAAGTGCCAAGGGCGTCGGACCGCCACTCGGGCAATTACACGTGCGAGGCCAGCAACGCCCAACCGGCGCGCGTCCTGGTGCACGTCTTTAAAGGTGACAATCCGGCCGCCATGCAGCACAGCATGGCGTCATCGCCGTCGGTGATGGCCTGCACCGCGTTGCTCACCATGTTCGTCACGCTCAAGCTAGCTCTGCAAACGAACTGGAGCTTGTGACGTGCATAAATGAAAGAACTCGCGAAAACCCGGAGTGTGTTAGCGAAATTGTGTAATATTGTCATTTATCGTGTCGCGTGATCCATGTTCGTGCGAGAATGTGCCCTAGTTTCGCGATCGCCGAAATAGAACGGCAGTATAGTCATGGTGGTTCCAGTTAAAGATTCCTCGTTGTTATCGGAATGGTGGCACCAGAACTCTTGGAGCGGCAAGATTGGCTGTGATTGATTACTACCCATTCAAACGATTAACCTTATTCGCTGCCAGGCAAAATAGCACCGAAAGACCAGCTGCGATTATTTGTGTCATCGAGAGGCAAACCCATTTAATCCATTATATGCATGTCTAATCATAGTTCAACGCGGAATATGCAACAACGTAATATGCTAATGCAAAGCAGGATAATTGTCATCATCACTGCGAGATTAGTAGTGATCGATCATCGTGTGCTCGATGATCTGTGTACCGACAAAGATTTCTGACCTGAAGGAAGCAGTGCGTCTAACAGACATCAATATAATAAAAGTATATAACAATAGCTCATCTTGTTTGCGCGTGTATTTGAACGGTCATCCGTCGGAAAAAAAGTTGAGTGCTAGCCTGGAATAAAGTGCCACCATAACTTCCATATGAGTCACACTATATCATCCATTCTTCTGTCGATCGATCGCTTACATTCCGTGTCACATGTTGGAACGAGAAATATTAGGTCGTAATGCAGAGGCGGACGGCATCGAGAGTACCGGATTAACTCCCGTTAAGATCATATTCACGATCGATCGTCTATAACTCGCGTGCTCGCGATGGAAATAGACGAAGGACAGGCTCGTCAATCCGATTAATACGAAGAGTTCGACGTACCATTTTGATGAACTGGAATTTCTATGCGCGCGTGAATGTGAATGTGATATATGTGAACGTCAGCTGTTAGAGAGACTCTGTACGAGATTTATTTACTCGCTCGTACACCGGGCAACGTGATACGTATGTAATTAACCGTTAAGTTGAAATCGGTAGGAAAATTATGCACGGCCGCGAGAGCGACAGATACGCCATTATGCGCTCGTCCTACTTGTGACGCATGTGAAAGTAAGATCAATAACGTAGATCGGAACTGTCCGCGGTGTATCGAATCGCGAAGTATGAGCATCAACGATTGCCTCGACGGTGCATTAAAATAACGACGATGATGTATTCGCCGCTACGATGGCACCGTTAACCGCCGCTGCTTTGTCGACCTGGAAGATGCCGTAAATACGTTGCGGAAGAAATACGGCTTCGCGAAGTTACGAAAGTAACATCTTTTTTCACGGGCGGCCTAAGATACTTTACTGACGGGTTAACGATGGTTAATGAAAGTCTGGTGCAATATTATCTTTCTTCGGAAGCTCCGAGCAACATTTTGATAGGCGGTAAATGGACACGAGTGAAAGTAACGTCGAGACTAAACAAACTAAACTTGCTACTATGTGTTCTGTAGAAGAACGTTCGCGCGAATCGCGCGCGCGCGCATGCACAAGCGAACATTTATTACGTTCCAGGATACGAAATTATTGTGCCAACATTCTTTTGTAATTAAAAGCTCACTGAAAATCAGTACTAAAGGATATTAAACCGTTCGTATCAATCGGAAAAATGCGTTTGCGTTTGTGAAGAAGTTAAACTCGTCAGATAAAAATACATCATATTGTATCACGATATTTTTGGAATACAATTTGATCATTATTCGATAAATTTAAATATTTCATATTTATTGTTAAAAAGATTATTATTTAAAACGGGCTGAAAGTATGCATAGGTTTAGATGTAAGAACAAATGCAAGAATAAATTCGGTGAATTCGCGTCTTTTGAAAACGATGCGACCGGTTTCAATAACGTTATACGTAATTAATGGCGGTAATAAGCGCATCGCAATGTCGTTTATTTTATTTCCGATCTAATTAGATGCGACATGCGCTCACGATCAGTATACAATCTTACTGTCTCGCTCAATACTCGAGAAAGAATAACGATGTTCCTTTGATAAGTACATAGAAAACTCCTTGATTAAATCGACGAGCGGAATCCATACGTAGCGACCTATCTAATGTGACTGATGCAATGCGGAAGAATTGCGGTGCGTGCGCTTTCTCGATGACGAAATAATAATTATTTAATCGGTCCACGAGTGCCACGATTAACGACGATATTTTCGAACTGTCGTACCGCCACTTCGCCGGCATAATTTTCCGTGATTCGACCTTGGGCGAACCTGAAGCTGTTAACCTTGCACGCATGAACCCTCGATCGAAAGTGCAAGCGCTGGCTGCCGATAACCCTTCGCCGCGCACGCGAGATACTGACACTGACAAATTACAGAGTTTAGAACTTGTTAATCTTGATTATCACCCTCGTCACACCGCCGTCGCCGATGCGCGCCGATGAAAAATTGTAGAGGCGAGCGGCCGCGCGAACAGACGAGCGGGGCCGACAAAGTTACGAAGTATATATTGCGTGTTTTCGAAAGTTCGTTCTAAAGCTGACTGCAGACTGCCGGAATCACCGGATTTAATGCACAGCATCCACCCGGAAGTTGGCACAACGCGGACGAACTTGAGCCGACTACCGCTGAAGGGAAAGAATTAATTAACTGACTTTACAAACTTTTCTCAGCGTTACGTGTTTTGGGGATACGTTTGTTGTCAAGAATGTAACGGATAGTAGTAAGTTTCGGATTCCTTATACCTTTGATTTTGATATTGTATCCGGTAGCTATTTTGTATTCCACGCAGAAACAATTGAAGCAACATTCTTTTTATTGGAAACTGCAGTTCAAAAATATCTTTAAGGTAAAATAATATCAACGAAAGATTCACCTGTCGGAAAAGACAGAATATGACAGACTAATGTAGAATCTCACAAAGCTGCAAAAGTTTAGAGGATTAATAAGTGTACGTGTAAATCATGTAATATAAAAAATGATTTTCTGATAGAATCATGATCTGTTGGAAAATTATAAAATTCATTACGCAAGTTCTCTATTTTAATCACTAAATTAAACAATTGTGAAATGTAATCGTTAACATCGATCGCCATCCGAAATATTCGGAGTGCGTATGTTAGGCATGCGTACGATTTTCAATAGTATCACAATTCCTCCCTCGGTCGGACCCGACTTCAGCAAATTCAAGCCGCGGCCGAATGTAAGCGACCCTCGCAGAGAATAATCTTGTATATTCGGTCTACGTAACCGGCGCACATAATTAATCGCGATAATCCTGGCGTGATGCAGCGCAGCCTAACGATATTATCCTCCGTCGCTGCGCCGCTGACCTTGTTTATAACGTCGAAATTAGTTATACCCAACATTCACGAGAGATCGTGTTTCCGGCTACGAGTTGCGAGGAACATTTCCCAGTGGATTTCAGCGCATCGTCGCGCATGCACAACGTGCTGTTCGCATTTAACCTTGGGGCAACGCATTGGGAGTAGAAACAGGTGGTAGAAAGATTTGATATTAATAAATGCCATCGAAAAAAGGAGAGAAACACGATCTCCCAGTGGAATTTGTCCGGTTGCGTATCAGTTCTACGCACAATGCTCTGGTTTTCGCGATTTCCACGAAACGCTCCCATTGTTTTTCCTTCCTCTGGCCTGGCGTTTTTTCCTTCCGCTCCGGTCTCGCGTTTTTTTGCAATTTCAGTGGTGAAATATCGCGGAAAATATGTCGCGTCGGATTTATTCGCTGTCGAAGCAGCAAGCTGATGCGATCATGCCCCGTTGTCCGTTTTTGATGATTGCTACTTTTTTTGCGTTTTGCCGAGAAACACAAAATCCGCGCTAGATCGTTTCGATCTACTAGACTTGTCTCGCGAAATAAAAGTGGCGGTCATGCCACTGTCCGCTCGTGATGATTGATACTTTTTTGGCGTTTTGCTGAGAAACAAAATCCGCGTTATATCGTTTCGATCTAGCAGACTCGTGTCACTCGATAAAAACGAAACGGCGATTCTCGTTTCGAAAGGTTCACCTTTCATAGCTTAATACCCTTTCTGAATGATTGGTTCAATTAGGCGAGTGGTTAAATATACCGCGAATAATTACGAATGAGAAATTTATGATGGGATTAAATTTTTCTACCTGTCAACGAGCAAAAAATGGAAATAGGCGGCGTATCTGGCAGTCAGCGGTGCTGCGGGTTTAAATACTTGTTTCATTTACCTCTGTCCTCCATTAATTCATTATCCAGCAATAGGCGTCCCCAGTGGCCATGTATCGCGCGCATTTTCGACGGAAATAATCCCTCGTATTGCGAATGGCACTCAACGAACGCATCATTCAGCGTCGTTGAATGAAGAGATCTCGCTGATGTGTGAAAATCCGTTCAGCGAGCTTCTCCCTAATACTAAGGAACACGTTTTAACGACTGACTGCTTCGAAAAGGAATCGATCGTTCGATTCCTAATAACATTAAACGGTAATATCTCTGTAACTACGTCGTCTGGAATATTGTTTAATCACTAAGCGTATAATAAATGGTTTAAACAATCATCCATCATTCCTTTGAATGTAAATTATTCTCCTATCATATTTTAAAAACTCTTGCAAATAATTACAAAATGATTAGTTGAAGAAACTATCATAAAAATGATTAGTGTCTAATTTTAATAATAAATTCTATTTTCGTTTACCGATTTATTTACTTACCGATTTTAGATCATTTCATTGTCCAGATTTATTCCAAAAAGATTATTATCCGAACACGGTACAGTGCATCAAATAATAAATTAATATAAATATTAAATTTGTATGTATTAAATTTGTGTAAAAAATAGTAAATTGTAAATTATCTATGACGAGGTGTATGTAATATTCCAGGATTTAGACAATTTATGTTACGAACATTCTGATTGGTACCTTCGGTAAGTGTAATTACCACGCTGCAATTTGAAGCGTTGACCTCGATAATATCGGCGTGCTAATGACATTGTTTACCACATTAAAATTGACGTTCCCATTCGACCGGCGCAAGTCGATCATTGTGCCATGCTCGAATAGCACACAGGTGGACAATTTCTCATTAATTTACGAAAGGTGATCTTCGTCGTCAGACAATTACGTTTCTGAATTGCTTCACGAAACTCAAGGTTACCGCCAAATAACGGTACTAAATCTTTAACGACGGGTCGATTTATAATTAAGTATTGCTTAATCTACATCTATCAATAAATCAATAATTTTGAAATTAAACTCCAAAATTAAGAATTTCCCGCATTTCTATAAAATCTAAGAATGACGTGAACTATATTTGCAAAATTTTACAGGTAAAAATTTATACAATTAATTGAATAGTTTGTTGAATATGGCCACTTCAAAATTTGAATAATCTAATATTGTCATAAATTTAATGCTGACTTATCGCAAAATAAGGTAATTTACAATAGAGACAAATAATATTTATCTGCTATCCCCTGTAAATGCATATTTAAATATTTTACAATTTAATGACAACCTTAAAGCTATAAAATACACGTTTGGTTATATAGTTCTGTTTTGGAATGATACACTTATAGATATACCAGTTCGTATGATTGGATTCAATCGTAATAACATCCACGAGATTTCCCTATGACTTTCTCTCTCCCTCTCTCTCTCTCTCTCTCTCTCTCTCTCTCTCTCTCTCTTTCTGTATGTACATACAGTTAAATTACGATAACTGTTTGATCCGTATAGACCATTAGATTAAAGTCTCGTATGTTATTCCATAAATGTAAACGCACTGATGAAACAGTTTGTAGTCAAGAGCGTGCTGATTACCTTGAGAAAATCAAATTTGCAGGATTATGTTCAATGGAACGTTATCTTACTCACAGGATTGAAATTGAAATTTCGATCTGAAATGTGCCATTTCTGTGCAATCGGGTTCGTATATTTTAATTACGATCGATATGTTTGCCCGTGCATCGTTATGATAAACTTAATTCTCAATATAGTTGCAATATATGTTTTGATTAATTTGTTTGATTTTAGAATAGCCTACGATTAAACATATAACCATCTAATCCTAATAAAGGGCGTTTCCTAAGTAAATATAAAAAATTGAAGGAGATATTCTGTGGCTTATTTTAGAAAGAAAAAGTCCTATAAACATATGCCCTAAACTGCTTCGTTTTCAAAATACAGGGTGTCAAAAGTTGTGAAAAAAAAAAATTTCGAAAATCTGGAAAACATTTAAAAGTATTTTAGTCAAATTTGGTATGCGTACACGTGATATTAAAAATTATTTTCCAGTACCGATAAAACATTTTTAGATCCACTAGGAGCGTGCGTATAGGTAATCATATAAAGTTTTTTTAATGAGAAAATGATACGCCACTATGTTTTTCCAAGTTTACCAATTATTTTTAAATCCCAAATTAACCCTTTAAAGCCCAGGCATCGATTCCGTTTGAGTAAAATTTACGATCAACGATCATAATAGTGTCTTGTTTAGCGGGAACACCATTGTTTTACGAATGGAGATAGAAAATCTAGCTCCATATAAAACGGATCAAGAGTATTATATCGACAGAAACACTACTTTATCAATACAAAACATTTGGGAAGAACTCAAAGTGAATGTGCATAATTATGTACACTGGGCCTTAAAGGGTTAAAACTCTACAAAAACTACCTCTTGTGTTTTTTTTAAATGATTAACCGCTTTCGAGTCAAGGTAAAAAATTGAAATTAAAAACTGTAAAGCTTCTGTAAAAGTATCCTGTATCTTGAAAACGAAACAGTTTAGGGCATATGTTTATAGGACTTTTTCTTCCTAAAATAAGCCACGGAATATCCTCTTAAATTTTTTGTACTTACTTAGGAAACATCCTGTATAATAGATATTCACAAAGAGTGACCGTAAAAATGCCCATAAATGTTCCCCAATTTTTTCGTACTCGAATTTGTGGTCATGTTTAGCATCAAATGAAAGATGTCGTTAAGCTGATTACAAATATGTCGGTGCCAAAGTGTACCTCCTTCCCGTTCCCGAGGAAATGAGCCCTAAAGGTCAGCAGACGGCACTATTAATCCTTAATAAATGTGTGACTCAAAGGATTTTTCTCGGAAACGGGAAAAAGGTACACTTTGGCACCGACATATTTGTAATCAGCTTAACGAGATCTTTCATTTAATGCTAAACATGACCACAAATTCGAGTACGAAAAAATTGGGGAACATCTTGCGGTTACTCTTTATAAACAGATCAAACGTACAAATTTAATCTTTTCAGTGATGATTTAAAATGATGCGCGATTGGTAGCATTACCATAAGGTGCTTCCACCAAACCTACAAACTACTTGTGACTCGTTAGGAATAGACGGAGATCTTCCGGGATAAAACGCATTGAGCACAAAGCTCAGCACGGAATTGTTCGAGGATATATATCGGCATTGACAACAGATTTTACCATGACCAGACATACCATATAAGGGATTAAGGAATAAATCAAAGATAGTAATTTATACAATGTGTATTTGTCTCTTTATGAACTTATCAATTTTAGCATGTTAAACATCAATCACATATCAATCCTAACATGTAACTATCTATCCATCTTTTATGCTAAAATAATATAAGTTACATATGTATAAAAGAAATGCGTTTTATAGTTTTTGTTTAACACATTCACGATTGTATACTGTGTACTAATATATATACTCATACATATTTGATGCCGTTTCTTTATGTGAGCAAATATAGGGACGATTACGATAACTTTGGCCTCTCGATTTGACGATGGTATCTGGTAGTATTTTTTACGCTGAACAAAAAATTATATAGGTCTTATAGGGCTAACTGCTCTCGTTTTCGAGATATGCAGTGTTAAAGTCAAAAATAATTAACATAAATTTTCGATAAATATGCATATAACACACACACACACACACACAC
>NJRQ01000639.1:23156-47177 GCA_003063805.1 Aphaenogaster ashmeadi
CTTATATACAAAACAATTAAATCGACCCCAGACACCCCTAAATTCAAAGGGGTATTTCACTCCCTAAATATGTTTTTCCGCCGATAAAAAAAAATACGTATGTCTTATTTTTACGTCTACTATAACATATTCAAAAATTATCAAAATCGGCGATTTACATTTGGGTAGTGTTACTTGTTAGTTACTTTTGATGGTCTAACAAAATTATTTTCAGATCTGTATCTGACCAATTGTTAGATACTTCAGCAAAACCATTCTTTCCGTGTATCCGTTTACAAAAGTGTACCAAAATCGTTTCTTCTTCTCGAATAGATTCTCACGTGGTTCGGCTACAGTAACTCGGCCTTCAACCCGATAATCTACAGCATCTTCAACACTGAGTTCCGGGAGGCGTTCAAGAGGATCCTCACGAAGGGGGCACGCGCGCGGGGCAATCAGCCGTCTACCAGCGAGTGCGGCGAGTTCCGTTCAGTAGTGGTGCAGAAGCGGAACGGCTCCATGGTCGAGTGTAACATCAGTCCAAGATCGAGCGCGGACAGCTGCCAGGTCGGCGTCATGGCACAACGACATCGCGACACCATCGTCAGTGCCATATAAGCGTTCCGACGAGCGTTCCTCTCGACTTTTGGTCATCTTAAACGATTTCTTTCCTGGAGTCTCACTCTCGCTGCTCGCCTCCGAAGCCGTCGCGGTCGTGTCGCCTTTGTTACTCGCCGAAGAATTTACGATGCAGAATTCGGGAACACCGACATCGTCCGGCGAAGAGTAACGACATTAATGCGCGAATTAAAACATGCTTCATGCAAGAGGAATTCGTTCTTCAACGTGGCGTGTCAATCCTCTGTGATCTTCCGCGTCGCAGGGGACATATCGATTACGAAACATTTTTATTTCAGCATCTAGATTTATACAGTCTTCGTTTGCTGTTTTAAAATTTGTTTTGCAGTGTTAAACCGTCGCGTGATACAATCGATGACGGATCGCACGATTTCTAATGGAACGATCGCTTATTGTTATTGTTTCGTACGAACTTGCGTCAGTGTACATAAAATCAGCATACGGCATCGCTTGTACCAACAAGCGAAGTTTACTCTCGCATGCTAAAGTTTAGTATTTACATCCGTGAAGGATTGAACGCCAAACCGCCCGCCTGCTCAAAGGAAGACTGCAGCTGCAGTTGCGATGACGTTGTGCTCTCGCTATACAGCCACTCGCGTAAGATAAGCATAACTGAGGACGTTGATAATACACTCAACCATATTATTGAATCTCTCCTCACGTAATATCAATCAATGTTCTAGTTAGCTGTCGTTGATTTGGCCCGAGGATTCTCTTGGACTAACAGAAAACGCGTTGCTCGTATCTCCTCGACGTCGGATTCTAGAGAAGCAATATCATAAATTCAGGAGCAATGCAAATCCAGACGTTCACCGGATATTAAAATGAGCACTTCGGTACGTCGTGTCTCTGCCTCCACGGCCGTCATTGCGACTTGAGTATGATTAACCGAAGTTCTTTACAGTTTTTTCGGGGAATGGGGGGATCTTATAGATGCTAGTGAGCATAAAAAATTATTAAATTGCTCGTCAATTTAATATGTGAATTAATTATTCCGGCTTCATGTAAGGACTGTGTTTCAAGACCGACGAATATGCGGCGCGCAGTTCGCATGAGTAGGAATATTCACAAAAATAATTATTTATTAGGCATCAAGAACCACCGCGACCGAAAATGGCATTTTTCAGATTTATATTTGTTTAACCGATGATAATTACGAGTGACGCGCAGATTTTTTTGAAGTGCGATATTTTCGTTGAAATGCATTTTGCGTGTTCGCACGAGTATCTCTCTCTTTTTTTTATAGCAACAGAGTGAAGGCTGTGGTGTTCGACCATATAAGCGCGGTATTTTGCGAAGACATCAATCATTGTAATTAAGACAATCACCGGAACCCACTTCGAAACATATCCTGAAGACATAATCCACCGAAATCGTAGTGTTGTCTTCTTCTTTCATTTCTTCATTCTTTTTTTTTAAGCGATACGATGACAGACATAGAGTGGGATTTATCAATTAATAGAAGAATCCAAGTGTAGCGCTTAGGATACTAATCTCGTCAAGCAATCTCTTTAATGGAGCAATGTCGGTAGCCGATTTACGATGTTAAATGCTGGATGTTATTCAAAAGTACCGATATGTTTCTAAATAGTAACGTCTGTCGAAACGTCATGGGAAATATATTTAAAAAAAGGAAAAACTTAATAGCAATAGGTCAGCACAGCGGCGCGCGCGACGCGCCGTTCTGTGAACTATAGAATTCATTTTCCATCCTGTAAATAGCCATTTAATTATTTTTCTATTTGACGGGCGCGAAGAGGGACACACGGCGGGATACTGGCAGAAAAGCGAGATCTCGTCTATGGGCGCGCTCATCGGATGTATGCAAAATTTTCGTCGAGCACCCGTCGAATCTCAATTCAATTCTGCATCACATATCCGAGTGGAAGGAAGTAGTCACGAGCCAATTTGGCATTCGCGAGGATTCGTCGAGCTTCCTTGATACATCTTTATCTACGATACAAAGCGCATTGCGATCCGGTGCGAGAGGAAACGAAAGGGAATGTCAGACACGAATGCATGTATTGCTGCAGAATGTAGAAACGGTCGAAGGAACAGCGTGGAACTCTCTAGCCGGCAGGATCTGTGCGCAATGTTGATGTATACTACTGATATATTTGAATGACCGTTCTCTGTAAATATATTAGACTAAGACTTCGACAAGAGTATCTGACGTGTGACTTTTTACTGATTTCTTCTTCCGTCCGATTCCTATGTCCCACTAAAGCATGGAAAACAAGCAGCAAGAAAAAAGGTATTCTTATTGCATACACTTATATCTATGATGCTTATCGGATACGAAATTTAACCCCTGCAGTCTAAACTATTTCTCCAATATCAAGCATTTCGTTCTAAATTTCTCCAAGTAATAAAAATTCTTTGATTTCCTTGCCTGGTCTAACATAAATGAAAGAATTTTTATTACTTAAAAAAAATTTATGAAAACTCTAAAAATATAATTTGCCGATTACAATCGCGTACAGAATGCTTAAAGAATTACGCAATAAGCTACTTCAAAGCATGTCGAGTTCAATTCGACATAGGATCACAAAGAGTTAACTTGCCTAAAATTATAAACAATTGGTATTTTATTTGCAATTAGTACTTCTATTTCAAATTGAATTTTCTTGGAATATATGATATTTAACGTAATTGAGATATTTAATTTTCGCTATTAAATTTTGTCCAGTTTTGAAACTTTTACGTGTAGAAAACTAATACAGAGACATTCCTCCATCGATTACATAATTAATAGACAAATAATAGACGTATAAATATTTATTGACTCCTTATTTTCTTAAACAATATCAGATTATTACGTTCGATCTGCCTTTCTTTCATGCTATTGTTGTTGAAAAATTCAGGCGCGGTGTCCGTCCACATGCGATTCTCCTTTGGAATATTTAGAAAATCGAGCAAACTAGTGCTCAATCTCGGTATAATTGGATACAATATTAAAGCGCCTATTCTACTACTTTCCAGGGCAAGCGATATCACAGCTTTAAGTTCCTCGATCGAATTTGCATTGTCGATTTGTTTCCTTAGCTGCCAAGGCTCGTGATACGCCACCATCTTATTCGCACAATGAAGCATACTCATGACCGCGTCCACGACGTGATGTAAATTGTATTCTTCGTAACTCTCGCGCGCTTTTCCGCCCACAGACTTTAAAGCCTCTCTGGTTTCGTCAGCTACCTGAGATTGCAACACGTTCCAGTATTTCGCTGGATCGGGGAACTCTTTGGACGGATTGACCGCTGTACCCGCACAACGACTGACTAGATTGCCCAGTGTATCCGCCAATTCCGAATTCAATATGTTAACAATTTTTGTTGAACTATAATCTGCGAATAGATTTTTAAGAGACATGGTGCAAATAACATTTAATAAGTGAATGCATACAATTCGTCTTACTTGCATCGTTCTGTGGCACCGCTTCTCTCAGAATGAAATATCGTAATCCCTCTTCTGAATAATCATTTGCAGCTTCAAATGGCGAAATTACGTTTCCTTTTGATTTCGACATTTTCGTATGATCAACGGTCCAATGAGCGTGACATAGTAACGTTTTTGGAGGCTCGAGACCTGCCGCTATTAAGAATGCTGGCCAATAGATACCGTGAAACTTCAAAATATCCTTTCCAATTATCTACAATAATTTTCTTTGATATATTCTATATTTTAATCTGGCAATTTTCATGTAATATTCATTATTAGCTAAAAATTACGATCCATACTTGAATAGTGGGTGGCCAAAATTCTTTGTATGATTCATTTGGATATCCTAGGACCGTTAAATAATTTACTAAGGCATCCATCCATACATATATCGAGTGAGACTCATTGCATGGAGAAGGTATAGCCCATGGCATCTTGTTTCTGATTCTAGTAATGCTTAAGTCTTGTAAACATGTACCTTCCTCTACCAACTGAGATAATGTTTTGTGATACAGCGCTGGTCTAACTGTGTTTTCTACAAAAGATCCGAAATTTTTAATTTGCAGTTGTTAAAGGAAGAGAGTAAATTTGATTAAGACTATATCTTTTTACCATCTTTGAGCCAGTATTTGAGATCATCTTGAAATGCGCTAAGACGGAATTTGTAATTTTCTTCCTCCATCCATTCTACCCTGTTTCCCGATTCCGCGGAGACTTTAATTATTTCACCGTTCGAATCTTTCTGTTCCACCAACTCTGCATCACAGAGGAACGCTTCATCCGATACACAATACCATCCCGAGTACTTTCCCAGATAGATATGACCTCTTTCTTCTAAACGTTTCTGAAAATGTTCAATTTCCTAATGTGAGTCACAAGATATCACAAAAACATACGTCGATATGCGGAAATAAATTTGTTCTAAGAACCCAAAAGTGATACACTGCATCACAATGTTGCTTTTCAGTGGTTCTAATGAAACGCGAATAATCCACTTCAAACCTATCGCACATTTCCCTGAATTGCTGCGAAATTCTTGTACAATACTCAAGATTCGGTAGATCAGCTGTGGCTGCGGCAGCTTTAATCTTGTTACCGTGCTCGTCGGTGCCAGTGGTAAAGAATGTTTTGTGGCCCAGCATGCTGTTGTATCGAGCAACAGCATCGGCCAGAACTGCGCTGTATAAGTGTCCAATATGAGGACCTAACATATAAAATATATATTTGTAACTTTCTTATTATTATAACCAATTATTATTAAATTAATACATGAGAATTTTTAATTCGAAGAAAGTTACGTACCAGCGTTTACATAAAAAATCGGCGTAGTAATGTACTTATTTTGAGATAAATCGTTTACATATTGCCTCTTTATTGTTTGATTCCAAGATGACCGCACATTTTTGAATAGGAATGGAAATATCGCCGATTTTGAGGGCTGATACTTTGCAATTGTGTGTTTAACTGAAATTTAAATTAATCATTATTATTACGTTAATAATTAGCACTTATATTTAGAAATTTAAATGAAAAAGGAAAGCAAAGTGTTGTTACATGTTTTCATAATACAAAAGCTGCTTTGTATTGCATGTTATAAGATATACATAAAAGAGGTTTAACAATTATTTTACATACTTTTATATTATGTGTTATAGGTATAGTTTAAAAATGATATGTCAATGTAAAAGTATTTTTTATGAATTTATGGAAAGTGATATACAGGCTCTTTATTTTAAAAATATTTATTTTCTGCTAGTTATGTACATATAATTATAATACATTAAATAACAAAAAGCAATATAGATATTACACTAATTCTTATTTCTTTGCCTCAACGTTATTCGTGACAACATTATGATTCTAAAGATATTGTTTCTAACTGAACTATGAGATCCATGTGCTTAAATTCGTTAGGTCTATTGGTAAACATTTCAAGTAATTGCAATCTGTGTTCGTTATCGTTGCAATAATATAACTGCAATTCATTAGCCAGACATTGTGCTTCTTGCACTTTCAGTAACTTTGTATCGAATTCTCCACGCATGAGTATAATGCCCTTATTATCTCTCAATTCAGTGTAGTGTATCATGGTCAAACACTCGGGCGCGTTCTCTTTATGCGTCTGGTACCATAAAAGCGGAGTCATGTGTACTTCTGAGCCGTAGAATTGACATATTATAAATTCATAGCCTTGTTCTCTCGGTAGTGGTAACAGAAAGGTGGAGTACTGCTTGCCACGCGCAAACATCTTATCATACTGTTCAGGCGTCAGAGTACCACAGATACAATCCTTCTGCTTGTGATATTCATTCCATATTTCTATAATCTCCTCTTCCGACTTATCTTTTATCATGTCAATTTTCATTACACTATCCAATCGCGCTTCTTTTGCCTGCGTACCAGGTTCCAAAGCTGGCTTTGCCTCCGTTTGGTAGAAACTCGCAGCATTCTCACGTTTCTCTTTAACAATATTTGAACATCCTTTATCGCAACAATAATTCTCTTTATTTAAAAACTAATATCCTTATCATCAATAAACCATAAGAACCATAATATCAACATTTTCCGCTACTACTATCTAGACAAAAATGCGTTTGCTAAACCAAGAAATGAAAGACCAAGTTTATAATTGTCAGAAAGAAGGGAAACATGAATAATTGTTTTGGACAATCAGGATACAATGTTGTGAGAAACAGCAGCCTCGCAAGCCTCGCGAAGATCATGTACCTTGCTTCTCAAGAGTTTTCTTCTCCTGTTGCTCGACGCGCTGCAGAAACTCCTCCGGGCTGGTCTTCTGCAGCTTCGCGATTTTCTGGGAATACTTGTCGTAATAGGGATTCCTCTGCAACTCCTCCAGAACCTTTTCGAGTCTCGCCCGGCTCGTCATGATACACCTCTCGTCGCTCGTTCTCACGGTTACCCGGCTACCTTTCAGATACCTAGCCAATCCTACGCGCGTCCCGTTTCGCAGTAAAACGCTTGCCATGGGTATCAAATCGCGACGTCGAAAGACTCGAAAGATACGGGAGATACGTCGAACACACGTGAAGTTAACCGAGGAAAGCGCGTCGCCGCGCCGTCGCCGTCCCGAACGCACGTGAAGTTAGCCGATGCTCCAGATGTCGCCGCCGGCGTTTTAAATCTTGTCCAAACGATCGTGCACCGTAAACCGTTCCGTTTCCGCTCGCATCGCCGCAACGGTGCCGACATTATCGTCGTCATGATCGAACGTTTATGCGACCGATAATGACGATGACGGCGAGGACTTTTGAATATGTTCGAACAATAGCTTGTAAAGATGTGGAGAAGTAGCACGAGGTTCCGGTACTCCAGGATCGTATTCACGAGGAAGCGACACCCTTGACCCACATCGTACCGGATTCGCGTCAATTCGCGTGTCGTCAAACTATAGCGGATCTACTGGAAACACGTAAATCATCCAGAGTCTGTGTCGCGTTCGCTGCCTGAGATTCCGTGTCGGTTTCGCGCGACGTGAGCTGCGAGTCGCCGATCTATCGATTCGTTCTTCGGAGAATCCTCATGAATATTAGGGAAATGATAGTCGGATAATGTTGCGGAAGAAAGAACATAAAAAAACCTTGTAACGTCTACATTACACCTTGTTGTTTAACGCATTACAATTGTACGTATAAAATAAGCAAAAACAAAAATTGATTTCGGTTAGGTTAGGCGCCCCCGGTGTCCGGCGCCCGCGGCACGGGCCTGAGCGCGGAGGTACACCGCGGTGTCAAGCGAGCAACTTCACGCGGATCGGATCCGAGGGACGCGGACGCTCGCACTCGACGCGATCGCCCACGGAAAGTCACGCCGATTTATCGCCGATCTCGCGCGCGAATCGTCGCGGCGCGTACGTACGGACGGTGCGCGACGTCGCGCAGGACGAGTGACTCGATTGAGCGGCAGTGCGGCCACCCCCCGCCGTCTCCCGCGCCGTCGGTCGGTGACGCATCGCTTCCGGGAACCGTCAGTCGCTGCTCTTCGTGCCCACAGCGAGAGGGAAAATGTCGGCGCGCTGTCGACGGGGCTTGCCGTGTCGTCAGTGAACAGCCCACCCGTGACACGCTACGACGACCGCATCGCGGCCCCGGCGACCCTGACTAGTCGAAATCTGGCTGAGGCAAAGTCCCATACGCCACGGTCGGTGCGTACCCTCGATTCGGCTCGACCTTCGCGCGCGCACGAGAGAGAAAGAGAGAAACTGAGCCAGCGAGGGAGAGGGACGGAGAGAGATATTGCGGGTAGAGCGAAAGACGGTGGTGGTGAGAGAAGGACGGAGAGCAGGTGCAAAACTACACCGCCGTGTAGAGGTCCCCGCGTAAGGGAAGAGCCAGACGGAGCGGAGGTGAGAGAGAAGGCATACGGAGGAGAGCAGTGACATGGCGTCGTTAGCGATGTCAATAGCGAAGAGTGAATTCATCGTGGGTGGCAAGTACAGGTTGATGAGGAAGATCGGCTCGGGCTCCTTCGGCGACATTTACCTCGGCATCAACATCTCCAATGGCGAGGTAAGGCACGCAGGCGTCTCTCTCGGCCGACCTGCACGACCTACTGCTGGACTGCCTGCCAGTCAGCCAGCTCGCTTCCCTCTGTTCGCGTTTCCCGTTTCTCGCCCCGTCTCGTCTCGCGTCGCGGAGCGGAGCCCGATCGCGTTTTCCCTCGTTCGACGAGGCCGGATCGGACCAGATGAGACGAGACGAGAAACGGCCGTTAGCGCCGCGACATGTCGACCGCGATACCCGCGTCGAGGCAGAAGGATCCGTCTGGCCGACGGTTCGGGGACGCGATCGTGCCGTTCGCGTCGCGAGTTCACGTCGCGGTCGACGGCTGCTTCGCGGAAAGCTCGCCGCGGGTACGTCTGGATGTACGGACGTACGTGCGTGCGTCTAGACGCGGTTGAGATAAATATAAGTTGACGCTTGTCACAATATGATTATCGGAATCCCGAGTGCGCGCATATTTAGCGAACATTCGCGGAAGCGGTACAGATTTCTTACGGCTCTCTCATTGGGACTAGGTTGAACGGATGGACGTTGGGGTCGGTTAACTTCTGACTTCCTAGCAGGTTACAGTTGCACAGATAATGAAAATCACCGTGATAACTATCAAAAATGCGATAAACAGTGACAGGACAAGTGGCCCTCGTTCCATTTTGCTTCGCAGACTGCTTCTTTTTTGATACTGTTGTTAGCACACTGCGTTTTATTTCAAGCAACATTCACTTATGAATTGTATATCTATCATAGTATAATAAAAAACCAATATACGAGGATAATGACGTATCCTGTTGGGATATGATGACAGTGGGTGGATAACAATGAAGAGGAAATAGAATTTAACTAAGATTTAGATAAAAATGAAGCTAAATGAGAATTCACATAAACTCAATGGCCAGTATTCTGAACCCTCTTTTATTGATAAAAGTGCCTCTAAAAGAGGCTTAGAAGCTACCTGATTGGCTGAGAAGCCACATTTAAGGTTCAGAATATATGGGCCAATACATTTTTATGTAAACTTGGTTCATTAACTCTCACGATCATCAAGAGGGATTTATTCTTGTTTTCTATTTTTCTAATGTCTTTAATTTTTTGAAATTCTATCTATTGTTATTCCGGTAACATATATAAATAGATACAGTGCTCAAGAAACAAAGGAAAGTCAGAATAGTAAGAAGAAAGAAACCATAACATTTGTTATATTATTCCACTTATTTGCATCTTGTTTGTGACCTTTATGTTAGATAAAGCTTCGAAATGCAGTTTGATAACGTATAACATATGTTTTTATTTCAGGAAGTCGCAGTTAAGTTGGAAAACATGCGAGCCCGGCATCCGCAGCTTTTATATGAATCAAAGCTCTACAAAATATTACATGGTGGTATAGGGATACCACACATACGTTGGTAATTATCATATTTAATTATTTTCTCTATATTTTATGCGTTTTATTGAGTTGTTATATTTGTCATGTGATAATAAAAATACTTTTAATAAATCATTACAATGAGATTCATATAAGCTGAGATATTAATTAAAAGTTGACGTGAGCCAGACAGCCAACTGATAGGAATTTTCCTTCCCTTAGGTATGGCCAGGAACGTGAATATAATGTTCTTGTCATGGATCTTCTTGGACCATCTCTCGAAGATCTTTTCACTTTCTGTTCAAGAAGGTTTACAATCAAGACAGTCTTAATGTTGGCAGATCAGATGATTGGTAGGATTGAGTATGTTCATTGCAAACACTTTATCCACAGAGATATAAAACCAGATAATTTTTTAATGGGGATTGGGCGACATTGTAACAAGGTATGCATTTTATAATTTGGTCATTCCTCCAATAATACATCAGAAATAAAATACCACGCATCAATGCTAAATTACGGAATGAACGTTTCAGCTATTTCTCATCGATTTCGGATTGGCTAAGAAGTATAGGGATAGTCGCACAAGACTGCATATAATATACCGCGAAGATAAAAATTTAACGGGCACTGCGAGGTATGCTTCTATCAATGCGCATCTTGGAATTGAACAGAGTCGTCGCGACGACATGGAATCACTCGGCTACGTTCTTATGTACTTTAATCGGGGATCATTACCTTGGCAAGGTCTCAAAGCTGCGACGAAGAAGCAGAAATATGAGAAAATTAGTGAGAAAAAAATGTCCACGCCAGTAGAAGTCTTATGCAAGGTTCTTATATAAAGAACTTTTTCCTATCTTTCTTGTATTATTATATGTACATCCGTGATACGAAGATCATTTTTCAGGGATTTCCTGCCGAATTTGCAATGTATTTAAATTACACGCGAGGTCTACGCTTTGAAGAAAGCCCGGACTACATGTATTTACGTCAACTTTTCCGCATACTTTTCCGTACATTGAACCACCAATACGATTATACATTTGATTGGACGATGTTGAAGCAAAAGGCAGCAAGTAGTAACATTAGCGGTGGAGTATCAACAGCTGGACCAGGTCTCTCTCAAGGTGCTCAAGGTGCTCAGGGCCAAGGACAAGGCCAGGGTCAAGCACCTACTCAGGCCAACGCTCAATCAGGTGCAATCAAAATTTTTAGAATTAATTTTTCACAGCATGTCCACTTATAGTCTAGATTTCTCTAGTAATTCATGTACATCTCATGTCATCATTTCATATTCAATCATAACAATTATCATGGGGTGCTTTAAATTGTTGAAACTTCACAAACTAGTATTCTATATCACTGACCTTAACTCAAAATCTGTGTTTTTTTGGTTATGTATGTTGTTTACATAAATTATCATTTTTTAACAGCAAATTTCAACCTTAAAAGATGGTTGGAGTCCTCCACAAAACTCAACATTTCGATTGGCACAAATCATTCTTCCAAGAAGCAATAAAACTCTGGGGCTTTTTAAATGCTTTTTCCTTCCCGGACACGGCAAAAAATTTTTTGGGAAAAGATTTTCTTTACTATTTACTAATAATAATGACTGAAACACTAATGGAAATATAAGTATGCTTATACGCTAATTAACCTTCACTTAACGATTAATTCTATCCCATGATATATTGATTATAAAAACCTATGCCAAAATTTTCTGACACTAAAATTTTTAAACGATGTTTACGGAGACTCATTATTTCTCTCATATATTGTTTAATGTTCCTATCTTTATTATTATTTAATGGCTCTTGTATCTTAATAATTATTAGATTTTTATAGATCCTGAATTTGTTTTTTGCGAATATTGTTGAATAATTTGAAACGTAATACATCTAAATTTATTATATATAGTAAATGTTTTAGTTCTATACACTAAACTTGAAAGCTTAATATATTTATTATCTTTCCGCCTATCATTAATTTAATTGGTGAACTCATACTTCAATGTCTTTTACTGAATTTAAATCAATACCAATATTCTTGCATATAATGCAAAATAGTATTTTAAAAAACTTAACACGTGCACATTTTATTATCGTATAATGCGAGAAACAAGCAGAATAATATCAACACAAAGGAAAAGCTACATTTGCATTATTCACAAACATTATCTATAGCAGAATTTAAAAAATGTGATAATTCTTTTCTATAATTTCAAAATCGATTTTATTTGTTCCAGGAGCGCGCTAAGACTATAACTCCTCATTGTAGCCACAATCTTGATCGCGATCACTAAAGTGTTTCAAACGAGGTACCGAATTTCTTACAGAAGTTATCATTCAAAGAGTCATATCAGTCAACACTCTAATTTCGCGCAAAGAGAGAACGCAATGTTATGTAACTACAAATACGCATATGCAACAAGGGGAACATGGTTGTATCACATATTTACTCAACCACACATGAGATGTTGTAACATTGACAACTTAGAGTTTCGGCTGATTGAACTTTTTGGATTTTGAAATCCGAGTGAGAGACCAGCCAGCCAGAAAGTGGCTTGTTCTTATTTTGTTATTACGTATTTAATTTACCGTTGGTAATCATTGAAAATAAAGGTTTTGTTGCCCTGAGGAAGATTGTAAGGGAGTACACATATTATCGGGTTTGAATACAATGAGTGATTTAATTCGCGAAATTATGCAACTTTCATGGAGAGAAAGAGAGGACGTTTAGACCATTCTCGAATGCTCGCGTTAATCTGCGGAGCGTGTGGTATAAAATTTTATATCTATTCTACAAACAGAAAAGAGAGATACGAAAAATATGTGAGTGTTTTGTGAGAGTATGAGTACTACGGTGGCAAACTGATATTCTGCTTCCTAAATTTTGTTTTGTCTTCAATATATAGCGTATATAGCGATCATACTAGCGTATGTGGAATGTTGAGAAAGTGTTAATATTTTTCTTATCAAGGATATAGTATGTCAATAGTATTAAAGGTGCATATTGCACATACCTTTGATACATTTGACTGGAATAATTTTTTTTTATATAAATGAACAATTACGTCTCTCTCCGATATAATATTGACAAGTTAAAGTAATATTAAAGATACCTTAATGTTAAGGCAACAATCTAACTTTTAAGTATGTACCGTGCTGTATCGAGTAACGAGTACTCCATCGAGAAACGAACAAACGACTAACGATTCTATTGTAGAAATACCCCCTCGATTTACTCTCTTTCTGTCTGTGAATATGTTTATTATGAATCGCAGAAGTGAGAAATTGTCGCTGAAGAAGAAGAAAAAAGAAGAAATTTTGAATAGTGGGAAGTAGTTACAAGCTTACTTTCATCTAGATAATATAAAGAAAATTATCTCGTTCGGAAAGTATTCCTGTAACTGAGGCTCTAGCTGGATAATTCTTCCGTATATAGTTTTAATAGCTGAGACTGTGCAGTAGCTATTTCACGTGCTGTTGCTTCAAGATTAAGTTTGATATTTTGTATACACATTAAGGGACTTCATACTTCATCGTGACCAACGTTTTTCGTACATGCATACACATACATACCGAGAGAAGTCGCCTCGAACAGTCAGAATACTTATTGATATCGGCAATTACTAATGAATTATCGTTTCTACCGTTTTCATATTGTTTAAGATTTTAGTTGTATTATTCATTCTAGCTGCTAAACTTTTCACGTTCATGTTCTACGAGTATTGGTTCCAAAAGAATGTTATTATCATGTACACCTTTAAAACGAATAATATTAACGTGCGTTACACGTCCTCGTCGTGGAAGGTACTACCAGTCGTCCGGTCAGCTTTAAGTACAATTACAATGATGAATTCAACTGAGATCTTAAAGCTTATATCCGAAGAAACGGATTTACCCTGCCTGGCGGACATTTTTGAGAATATGAAAAAGATATAACCAATAACCATCCTCGATTGAATGCATGGTTAATTATTATTATTATTATTATTAAAAGGGAATAAATGAAAGTGTAAAAGTGCGCATCAACATGTGAGAATGAATGAGCGAGTAAGTTAATAAAATAACTAACGATATATGCACTTAAGTACTATCTGCTATATGTATGTGTGTGTATATATATATATATATATATATACACGTACATAAGATATATCGCAAAATGTATGTATATATATATATATATATATATATATATATATATATATATACATGCACATATACATGTCTGTATGTATAATAAAATTGTGACAGTAATTAAGGCATACCTTATTTCATAAATATTTGAGGAAGTACATCAACGGTTTACTGCTCCTTTTATCTCTACAAATAAAAAAAACTGGAATATTGTACTATAAATTTCTGTTTCATTAAATGTTAATCTTGCTGATAATTTACGAGATCGGCATAGCAACAGTGAAAGTGATGTTTGGTCAAGGTAGGTGGCGTACCCGCTCTACAAGCTACGCTACTTTCTATTGTGATACCATCACCGTTTAGGGTGTATATATAAAAAAAACACTTGTGTAAATATTTTTAGACCATATATTTGACAATTCTTAAAAGCATATATATATATATATATTTATTATATATATATATATATATATATATATATATATATATATTTATTATATATATATATATATATATATATATATAACAGAAAAGCCGTGGAGGCACCGTTTTCTTCCGTGATTTTTCTTCCGTATTGTTAATACTACATAACATTGCGTTTTTAAACGTAACGGAAAAAAGAGCCTCCCAGCCGCGATGCACCGGTCATCGCGCTGTAGCCCATCGGAAATAAATGAACATTGCACAAGTGCAAATTACGAATTACTAGATCTGCCCTGTACCTTTTTCACATCGATACAAAGGATACGACATAAATTCTCTTTATAAAAGCCTAGTTAATGCCGCGTTATTCGTAATATGTATAATTAGCTCGCTTCTTTTTATAGAGCACGACAGGGTACAGCAACATAGTACAAAATATTGCTACCGTGAAAAAATTATTAGAAAAAGATGGTCTCTTGCAGGATATATCTTTAGGGTTCTGTGATCACATACTTTGTCACGAAATAAATAATAAAACAACGCGGATTCTTAATAGTACAGTAAAGTGTGAATTTTCCTAAGTTCTTGCGGTCCTACATTAACAGAGAAGGATTGTTCTGGGCCGTTGTAAGGGATCTTTATTTCGGCGGCAAGTAATTTGCGTTCCTGCATTGCCGCTGCCATCTCGCGATTGGGATACACGGCGAAATTCGCTTCCGCTCTTCCACCCGGCGTACGTTTAATAGCCTCGCGACGTACTTGAGCCTGAAGAATATACAATATATTTTAGGCATCAAGTAATCGACACTGCATTAATTTGCATTGTTACTCATCTATCTTTTATCTATACTTACCACTAACTCGTCAACTCGTTCTTTCAATTGCATAATGTTCCTTTGTCGTTCCATTAAATAATGATAAGATATTTCGGGCATTTTGCGCCTCAAATCGGGAACTGTCGGATATATTAGAGTCTTTTCGACATCCTGATGTGAATAAATGTATTTATACAGGAGAATATTTAGGTGTAATAATAATCGATAATAATTATCAGCAGAGTTGGGAGTAACGCGTTACTTGTAAGTAACGGTGTTACTTTCGCGTTACTTTTACTCGTTACGTAACGAGTAAAGTAACGAGTTACTTTTTTCAATGAATAACAAGTAACGATAACGATAGCTTTCCAAAAGTAACTTTTCCAACCCTGGCATTACATGTTTCCGTTATAAAAAAATGAAACGTCATTACCAAATCGTTACTATAAAAAAGTAACGGTAACGGTGTTACAAGTAACACATTACTCCCAACTCTGAATTTATCAGTTAGTAATCGATTACCTTAACGAGATCAGTAGTCTTCTTTCGCAATTCTTGAATTTTCGTATCCAGGGACTTGAGATTCGTCGGCGATGGCAACGGTTCCAAACTATCCAATTTTTGACGCAAGACAGCGCACATTATCTTCTTCTTTTGCTGATGCTCGTTATTCAAAGCTTGCTTGAGAGCGTTTATCTCCTGTACGTAATATTTGTTGTCCAACGTGCTCGTTATTGAAGTGCTTCCCGTCATACTGTCCGCGCCAGACACTGATATCGTTTTCTTGCCGATGGACTTTAACTTTTCCTTCAATTGCCCTTTCTCTGTTTCTAAGCTATCGATATCAGTTTGAAGATGGTCCATTGTTTCTTCGAATTCTTTTTCCTATCATCAAGAATAAAATATGAAGAAATTGGTAAAAATGCGTAGGTAAGATTACGATATATGATAGTGGAAAAAGAAATACCTTGCGCTTTAATTGATTTTGCGCCTCTTCTAATTTTCTCTTCAATTTTTCGACATTCATCTCATGTTCATGCTGTTGCGTCGCAAAGCGCTTTTCGGCCAATTCCTTCCGCAGTGTCATTTCGGATAATTCTTCTTGCTTCTCCCGCAAAGCTAATCTCGCCTCACGTATATCACTATCCCTTGCTTCGAGTTTTCTAATATGAAAACGTCAAAGGATTATCGCAAAGAATCTTTTAATGGTAATTACATATAATGCCGACGGAAATGTACGTACCTACTGAGTATTTTTGTTTCTTCCGACTCCTTCCTCACAGAATTCGCTCTGGCCACAATTGGCGTTATTTGCTCATTCTCCATAGATTGCTGTTGACTTTGTGTCTGTCCGCTTATAGCTAATTCGTTTTCGCACTCGGCCATCTTCTGTGCTAGATTTGCCGCCAATTGTTGTATTACCGTTAAGCTAGCCTTAATAGTGGCCACAGGACCCGGGTCTTCTGTATCATATACTCTTTCACTGGACGTTGCGGCAATTTCCTTCAACTTATCCGCCGCTACCCCCGTGTCTAAATCTGAAGAATCCATGTGTAAAGAATTGAATTCATTTGTAAAAATATTACAAAAATAAATTTTCCGAGAAAGTACATCTAAAAAGATACCTACCGCCATTTTCGGTAATAGCCTGCAAGGCACTCTTCAATAGATATTGAAGTGTCTTCATAATCTTTACGCCGTGCTGATAGCATGTCGAAAATTGTTCGTTGCAATCTTTATCTAATCCTAAATTGGCGCCTACGGAAAATGATGGGCCAGCGTGATCACGCGGTACTCGCCTTCTAGCCGATTTCAAATGTTGCTGGATTACCTCGCACGTCGTTTCGACATATTGACAAAGCATACCTTAAATAACAAAAATACGTTATATTAACATTCACACAAATCAAATTTAATGAACCAAATATTACATACATATCACCACCCTCTCCTTGTATCAATACTTTGATGGCCGTAGCATCGGTAGCTATAGCGTCGCACGTATTGCCCAAAGTTCTCGTGCCATTCACGATCAAACGCGCCTGATTGACAGCCGTACTTTCGCCGAAGAGCACGAAGAACATCGTGGCGAAGTACCCGCAACACTTTTCGATAGCATCCATCGGCAAATTCTCGTCCAACTGATCTTAGCCAGTTCTATCAACGAGTCCAAGGATTTCTCCTGCGCCGCCATTTCTGGATAAGCTGCTCCCACTTTAAGTAACATTTCCGAGCTGCACGAGTTTAAAGCCGACTCGAAGCAACCCAAAGTGGTTTGTAAGGCATACATGTGTGAGCACAGACGAGATCTGAACGAATACTGTGCTACTGAATGACCTCTCACTACAGAAGTCCTGTAATAAAAAATATTAAATATTGTACGAGAAATCTAAATGAAGCTTGCACGACGAAATAGGATTATCATTACCTGTCTATCTTTTCAATCGATCTGTATTTTTCCCGAACTTGCGAAATCAATATCTCCGTTTTTTGTGTCATCCTCGGTATCAGTAAGAGCGTCAATATCGCGTCATGATCTCCACCGCGGATCAAGAATGCGGGAGGCATGAAGGAAAGCAAATAGCACACATGGTTCCGTGCTTCCTCGGCATCTAAGCGACGCAGTTCGAGATCGACCGCCTTGGTTTGCGCTCGGGTTTCAGCGAACGTCTTCTGGAAGTCTAATATCTCCGCAAGTTGTTGGTCCGCACCTAAACCGTAAATGATGAGAATTCATAAAAAAAAGATAACTTGGTTAATGAAGTTTCATATTTTAGTTTATAAATACCAACATTTCTTATCTTACCTCGAATGTTAGTCTTGGTAGACTCTGTCGACTGAACTCGTTGTTGCAACTGCAAACATTGTTCCTGCAACTGATGCGTGAGTTCGCGGAACTTTGTGATGGTTAATTCGCGATCCGCCAGAGTCTCCAGCGCGGCATCCCGGTGCCGTTGGGCGTCGCGTGCTGCTCCTAGTGCGAGATCCAATTCCTCACGAAGTTCTAGTTCTAATTCTTTGGACGATTCGGCCAGTTGATCCGACATATCCTGAATAGATTCGTAGTATATCATTCGCCATATGCATTTGTTGTAGATTATTTATTTTTTGTAATACAAAGTACAGGGACTACATACTTGCAGAGCTTCCAAATCCGCGACGGCTTCTTCCAGTTCAGTCACTTTTTCTTCTAATGCCATTTTCTTCTCGCCTAGCATTTCGACCATTTCTTCGGCTCCTAATGCCGCATCGACCTACAAAAGAAACATTAAAGTATGTATGCGACCATGATATTATTGTAAATTGACAAGCAATATGTACTTGTTCCTGTAGATCTGCTATCTGATGTTCCATTTCTTCGACCCGCGCCGACAACTTCTCTTTCGTGCGACCTAATTCTAAAATCTCAGATTTCTTCTGATCCATATCCTTTTGCAGTTTTTGGAATTCGTGTTTCTCATGCGCCGATAAATCGCGCATTTTCACGAGTGTTTCACGCAACCTATTATTTTGCTGTTCCAATTGCTTCACCTCGTAGCTCGAAGCTCCCGTAGTCGATACACTGCCGGCTGCCTTATTTGCGGAAATCATAATGTCATTTAAACATACCAAATCTATCAGAAAGATACAAAAATTTTATAAAAATTAGACGAAATATTATACCCGCTCAGACATTTCTGTGCGTAATATCTCTAGATCCAATGTTTGTTCTTCTAGTTTTTCTTTGAGTTGCTCTAACTCGATCTGAAGGGTTTCAGCCTTCTCTTCCGCCATTTCTTTATCTAAAGTAGCCATTTCCACTGTCTCTGCAAGATCAGACATTTCTTCTTGATATTGTTCTCTCGCCACGTGAGCTTCTCTGGCTTCTTGCCGAGCTCGTTGAAGTTCTCTTTGAAGACTTGCCTTTAATAGCACAAATACCAAAAGCAGAAATTAATTTCTCAAAAATTAAAAGAGTGAACTCGTTAAATAAAGATCTCAGCATTTTCTATATTTAATCGATTCTTTTAGTATGTCTGATATTATATATACTCACTTGACTTTCCATGACTTTGGCTTTAAATTCAAGAAGCTGTTCAACTTGAAGTTTTGTTTTTTCGAAATCTTTCATCCTCTCCTTGTCTTGCATTCGCTTTACACGTAACGTTTCTACTTTCTCGGTGAGATCACGTGTCTATAATATATATATATATGTATGCACATGATAATTTTATACTACAAGATATATAGTTTTGTATTATAAGAGAACAGTAAAAAGATCCTCGAGATAGAAAGCTTGTAAGAGCAATTTACCTGAGATTTCAAATTATCGTTTTCTTGCATAAGTTGCAAGTGCGACAATTTTTCTTCTACCAGGTTCGCAGCCGCTGCTGAACCCGCCATCACCTGACCGGGTACGAATTGCGGTTTCAACGTTTCTACAAAACCTGTCTGGATTACAGAAAGGAGAAAAAATAAGATATATTTGCGTTTTGTGCCGTTGGGTGTTCTTTTTATTATCGCATGAAAGAATTGTATATCGCCAAAGAGTTTCTTCAAAGTCCTCTGGACCTGTGTACCTGTGTCAGCTTGAAACGCATATACACACACGGTATAACTAAACGGTATATGGATGGCGCAAACAAAGATAACATAATTATTCTCAAAATGCGGCAATGAAAAAAACACCCCACATTTCCTATATATGAGAATCATATATGATGTTGCGATAATGCCGTTGTTTCTGTATTTACATTCGGACAAAATTAGTCTGTTTCATGGTGATTAATGAGAGATTAGTTGCAATAGCAAAACACCAACAAGCTACACCGAATATTCTATTAGTACTAACGAATATAGAGAAAGGTTCAGTCGATGAGTTGAATCGTGTTATGTGATACATTTACACAGGATATGGCTACAGTCAGAGTATCGAGTCTGTCTAATCTATTACGTCCTAACGACTCGCACATGTGTTCATTTGCATCCCCGTTCCACAGGTTAACTCTCGACAAATATAACTCTGAGAAAGTTATTGATCAGGCAAAGCTACACCTCAAACATATAAAACCCGTCCGTGCTAAATACTAGTATTATTATGTTCGTAACACAAGCGCAAAGGGAATTCAGTTCCTAATTGTGTAAAGTAGCACGAGACGATGCAGAACATCCCTTCCCATTGTGTGTATCGTAAACTATCGAAGCATCATAGAACTCAGTTAATGAAGCTGATGCTAAACACAATAATGATATGCAGAGTAAAATGAAATTAAGTCAATAATCCATAAGGATGAACGTATCCGTTAAAAGTGCAAAGACGCGGTTTTGTTACAAAAGTTACGTGTTACGATGCTTTATGATCGGCAAACAGCTAGTATGAGAAAGAATAAGATATTAGAGAGGTGATGTATTAAAAAAATTGAGATATTACAATTAATGAGTATTAATTACATTATTCTGATCATCTTGGGCCTTTGGCTTTTTGCCGGGAGGCGAGCTCGTGCTAGGGGACTTCTGAAACACGTACGTGCATTCCCATATGAATCATTCTGTGCCAACGGAATCCTCTGACTTGCTTTTACAAATTTACAGTCCTTTCTCTTTTCTTTTAATTTTCACCGTTAATTCTACCTCACTTTTGTTCAAGCACACTTTCCGGTCAGACGAAACGCATACGTGCATAATTGCATTTGATTGACCGAGTCACAGAATAGGATTCTATGCACATGAATATAAGAAACATACAAATAATCGAAAGACCTATAGATTTCAAAATATCAGAACCTATTTGTTAGTCAAAAACGATGGTAATATATTATAAGATTACAGTAGATAACTTGTTCACATAGGAATTATACCATTCATCATATGTACGTCATGCTTTAAATCTTCTGAATAATATTCTTTATAGATATAAATTGTTTTGTACCAATAATTTATTATTGGTACAAAAATAATTTATATTATGAATAGTTTTATATTTTTATCACAGCTTACAATATATCTTACCTCAACGAATGAGGCACGCTTCGTTGAAGTTGGTGCTGGGATTAATGACTCGCCACCGTCTCTACGTTCGTGCAATGATCCAGTTAGGCTTTCTGTACTTGGGGCACTTAATAGTGTTCTACTTCCAGATAAGGATAATCGAGAACTGTAAAAATAACACGAAATATTTAACGGTATTTAACAACTTATATATAATATTTTATATATATGTTTGCTGTGCTAAGCTGACCACCAATCAACTGCGATGGAAACTCGAACTTACATTATTTATATTAAGATTAAAAAATGAGAAATACAGATTTACGCATAAAGTAATAGGAATCATGAAATATTATAACAATGTTTGCACAATTATATGCCCGCAAAAAAATTTTGGCACATTATAGAAAACATATTTAAGATAAAAATATGATCTTACAATGCAGTAAATTGACAAACAAAATTTAATAGCTTTCAATATTTAGCAATACAACTCATGATAAGGAGTGCAACAAATAATTAACTGTTTATAAACTAAAAATAAGTACGCATATGTAAAAGCTCCACAACAGGCATATTGGCAACTTGTTTGTGCTTTAAGGCTGCAGAATGTTAAATGTTGAATAATGAGAGAATGCAATTAGCATTTTGACAGAGCCAGTAGTCAAAAGATAATTGTGATTTTCAAAAAATATATATAAGCAATAGCGATAAAGAAATACACATTGTTGACATATCCGTTCGCCAAGATTTAGCTTGCAGTAATCTTACCCAGAAAGTTTGTCAGATTGCTGGCGAGTAACATTCGCAGGAGATGTTTTTCTCCGTACACTTTTATGAGCAGCATATACATTTTAAGAATTTATTAATTACATACTCGCCTGTTTATTTATTTATGTAAAGAAATTTGTCAGAAGTTCTTAGAAGAGAAAAGAACACAATAATTATTCGTTTTTCCTTGGCATTATTATAAGATGGGAAACTTACGCTGTAGGCTCGTTCCTTCGACGCATACTAATGCTAGCATGAAAATTGTGAAAATAAGTAATTGCAAATATTCTTTCTTTCAAATTTATAAGTCACATTCAGCTAGTTCAACGTTGTATGCTAGTTTAATAGATTATTCTTAATGCAGATAAATTATATTTTGCTTAATTACCGCTTAATTCTACTATATTTTCCATTTTAGAGAGTACTTTACTTTAAGTGCGCCAAAATACTATAATATTCTAACAGCATTTATATTTAATTGTAAGGCTAGCATATATACATCTGTTTTTTGTAGTATACTAACAATATTTACAGTTTATTGCATTTGTTACAGAAAAATTATGCAATTTTTCATAAGAATATCTTTTTTTAAATCTAGCCAAGATTTTTTAGTGCAACCCAACATTTGGAAAACTCACCTATTTAGTCGACTCCTGGCTCTAGCAGCGCTATCATCAGGAGTCGTGGCATTACTGCCTGCCGATGATGGGCTGACAGGCTCAGTCCTATTACCAGCTTCATCCAATAGAATAAGTTGTGTTTGGCGTGCAAACATGCCATGATTCTCTGCGCACTGCAGCAATAGAAATAAACCACATAAAATGTATCTTCTTTTACAAGGACAAATTAAATTATCTAAACAGTAAATGTAGATTTGCTATGAACTAATCGCCTATTAAGGTAACCAGAGTTTGGTCGCCCTTAGAACCACTTCTACCAATGTAGATTAACTTTAATTTCAATTAAACTTAGCTTTTTCTAGTTCGAAGAATTAAAAGAAGATAAATAGTAAGTTAAACTGATTGTGAGATTAAGATTAATCTACATTGGTAGAAATAGACATCAGGCATCGAGGTCGCTCCTAGACATCGGTATGTTTTCCGTCGGTTCACCTTGAAGTACACCTGGCCCTTGACGCTGCCGTTGTTCTTCCCCTTCGGCTCGTCGAGTATCACGCCGATCCATTTGCCCGACGCGAACGCCGGGTGGCCGACGTAGGCGATCACGCCTTGGCACTCCTTCACGGGAACCTCGACACGTTGCCCGATTTTGAATGACATCTCTGTATCCGTCAGCCGCGACTCGCCCCAGACGGACGCATCAGCCGTGCATTAACCTGCGCGCGCGATTCCTCTCGACTCCGCTGTCACCCGCCGGCCAATATCTGAATGCGAATAGGACCAAATGAGTGCGACGAGTCTCCGGATCCACAATCGAGCTCCGATGAACCCCTCTACGAGGACAAGACGTCGCCGTCCGCGTCGTGGTGTCGTCGATGCCCACTTGACAGTTGCTGCGCGGTTGCTGCACTTCTGCGCGAACAACGCGGAACTTCTGACTCCTGCGCGAACAGCGCGGAACTTCTGACTTCTGCGCGAACAGCGCATACTCTTTATAGCGGAACACTTTGGGTGCTTTCCAGCAAAGACACTGTGTAACACAGGGTGGATTCCGTAAAGCGCATATGCGCGCATTTTTCTATAGTAAACGTTACGTATACTATAGAAAAATGTGCGCATATTGGGTCTATTATATATGTCATATGCGCTTTACGGAATCCACCCACAGTGAATCATTTCATCCTTGTTTAAAGCCGGGTCTACAATGAGTCGTTAGTCGTAAGTCTTAGGCTGGGTCTACATTGGATGTTGTAAGTCGTGTCGGAAGAAATTGACCAATTAGGCTGGGTCTACATTGGATGTTGTAAAGCTAGAAACAGACAGGACGCGTCAAGCGTCAAGCAGCGA
>NJRQ01000639.1:59553-71199 GCA_003063805.1 Aphaenogaster ashmeadi
TTTCTTTTCAACGCCTATTTTATTTTGAATGCAGAAAATAGAGTGCAGCTATATATAAAGAACGGATCTCACAAATTTGTTCTTTCTTGCTGAACTTTTGGAACCTCTCGTCTTTTTTCTTTCTCTCTAATATGTCTCTTATTCTAAGTAGAAACTGTAATATGGTACATACGAAGAACAGATTTGATATTAAAAGATAAATAGGTTGTAAATGCAATAGATTGTAAAAAGCACAACCGAAAAGAGCGAATTTACCTTCCTTAACTTTCAAATAAAATGAAGATATATGTACTTTTATTTAAAAAAAGGGAAAGCAGTGTTAAGTTTTTGTTTTGTAGATTTCACAGGAATAATAACTGATAATTTAAAATTCGATTCTGTGATGTACAGAAACTGAAAAGAATAAAGAAAAAAACAAAAAAAAATGTTTTCACACATACTGCTCTTTTTCAAACTCATTATATTATTGAACTATTTAAATTATTGTTTCTTTACAAAAATATTTGTGCTACGTACGTTCAGCTACACTTTTTACACATTCTTCCACGATTCTCTTTCATCCCTCTTTTTTGCTCCACGAGCTAGGGAATTTTTTCCTGGCGTTAGGACGGCCTTACAATCGCCGAATAAATAAATTTATTTATCTAAGGAAACAGCTGATTCGATCAATTCTTCTTCAGGCAATAATTATGGGTGCTTTCCATTTAGTGACACAAGTCGACACAAGTATCGTTCTGTCTTCGTTACTCATTGAATGCAAGAAAGAGATAAAACGACGTTTGTGTCGACTTGTGTCACTAAATGGAAAGCACCAAAAGATAGAACGACGTTTGTGTCGACTTGTGCCGACTTGTGTCACTAAATGGAAAGCACCCTACGTTATGTATAATGCTGGATTCACACTGCATCCGACGTCCGACGTACGACGTCCGATATCCAATAGGAGAGTTTGTTTTCTAGAGACTTTAACTAGCGATATTAAAGTCTCTAGAAAACAAACTCTCCTATTGGATATCGGACGTCGTACGTCGGACGTCGGATGCAGTGTGAATCCAGCATAATACGTGTCCAACCCTGCTCGTCGTGTTGCCCAGCGTGCGATTTCGTTGGAAATCGTAATCATAGGGAATGCGCGGACGCGCGGCGCGCGAGATTCTAGTGATATTCTTCTGATACACGAGATTTGTTTTCGTCCGTACATTCGGAAGTCGCTCGTTATTGCTCGCGTTGCGCGTCGCTCGCGCTCGGATAGCGGAGCGAGGCGGATTGTTGCGCAGATTGCGCGCAAAGTTGTGGACGACAATGGCCAACCACTACGAGGTCCCGAACTGGTAAGTTTCAGAGTTTCCTCATTCGCGACGCGACCCGGTCGCGGGGTCTGGCCGTTGTTTACGCAATCGCACGTCTCGAACTGCTTGTCGCCGCGCGGCACGACTGGCGACGTCCGGCGTCACTTTGCGTACACGTTGATATCCTTTTCCAGGGCCGGCAAGCCACCGGTGGGACTGCATCTGGACGTGCTGAAGAACGACAAGTTAATACAGGTAAAGGTGATACATCAGCCGTGATCTGAGTGATATATCACGCCGGTACTTCATTATCACTCGCGTGAACTGCACGGACATGTTTCACGTAGATGCTACTTTACAGAAACTCATGGTGGACGAGAAGAAGTGTTACCTGTTTGGCCGAAATCAACAGCTGAACGACTTCTGCATCGATCACGCGTCCTGCTCTCGCGTTCACTCGGCTCTCGTTTATCATAAGCATCTCAATCGGGCGTTTCTGGTCGATCTAGGAAGCAGTAAGTACAGAGCTTTTAACAGTGCCAAGGCACAATTTTCGGTAATTGTTCAGTTTAAATGACACAATCAATAATTATCTAATTTTCTTTTAAGAAATATCTTAATGAAAATTGAATGTCAAAATTCTCTTTCTTTTTTTTAATAGATTGTCAAGTCATTGTTTAAGGACAAAAGAGATTATTTTATGAATAGCTTTATAGAAAGCTTAATATATTCTTTTATAAAATTATTAATGTTATACATGTTTTACATAGATGAAGAGTCTCTGATAACTTTTCAGCACATGGGACCTATATCGGGAATCTACGTTTGGAAGCTCACAAACCAACTCAGTTACCAATTGACAGTACATTTCACTTTGGGGCATCTACTAGGTATTACATAATAAGAGAAAGACCTCAGACTGGCGCTCGGCCTATCATTGAAGAATTAGAAAAATTATCTGAAGATATGGACGCTGGTGGTTTGCTGGGACTACCAGAAACAGAAACAGAATTGGATGTACGTATGATTTGATAATGTATGTTAGAACATCTCAACTTTACATTGTATCAAATGTTACCTAATTGATTGTAACTTTCAGAATCTAACGGAGTTTAATACAGCTCACAATCGACGGATTTCTATGCTTGGCATAACAGACGACGAAATGCATAAACCAACGAGGAAGCGAAAGAAAAAGGGAATCACTTTCAACGATGATGAAGAAGTAATTAATCCAGAAGACGTTGATCCGTCAGTCGGAAGGTTTCGTAATCTTGTACAAACAACAGTTGTTCCTAGTAAGGTACGGTAGATATTTACACCGAGGGAAAAACGAGATATAGAAAAACGTAATCGCGTGATTACAAAATTGCTTAGCTTAGTATTAAATAACTGTAACTATAACTATTTAGCTTAATATTAAAAGATTTTTTTTATTACAGAGAATGCGTATGGAGGGTGGTCTCATATCGTTGTCAGAAGATCACAATCTTTTGAAGCATATGCAACCCACGTCTACCACTCCGCAGCTCTATCACGATCTACCTCCCGAGCAGTTTACGCCTTCCTCGATGTCGTCGATCAATCCATTTTCCACGGCTCTCACGTCGCTAACGTCACGACTTGGCATCGCGTTACCCAATCCAGCGCCTGAAGTGGAAATGACGCCGAATCAAATACAGACGGAAGTGCAGCACGTGCAAGAGCATATGCCGGGTACAACGGAGCCGCGAGCGATGGAACCGAAGAAGAAAAAATATGCCAAAGAGGCATGGCCCGGGAAAAAACCGATACCAACGCTTCTTGTATAATAGGAAGAATTGCTGTTCATATTTACATAATATAGTCCTATTATTCTCCGATAGAGCTGCATCTTTATCCAAGAATTGTTGGCATACATTACAGATTTGCATATGATTTTCCGTCAGCTCTATTACATGTTATTATATCGACAGTAACTATCAAATCTGTCTTAATCATGTCGAACCATGTAAGATTATAATGAAAAGACTAAATCTATGTCATTTAAAATACTTGAGTAACAACAATTCAGTTATATAACTTGGGCTGCTTATCATCGTTCAAAGTTTTATTTGAAGTGAACGTGTTTAAAGAGACTTCCACTTGAAGAATGCAAATTTATAACGAACTATTGTAATATATTAACACAACAAATGTGCATTCGGTAACTAAAACTAACTAGATAATCAAAGCATTCTAAAATTATACAACCAAGTTTAAAAAAAGAACTAAATGAGTGATGATATTGGATGCACTTTATGTTTATCATATTAAGTTTTGTGCATGTATCCATACATTTAGTTTATTTTCGCTGCGATAACAAATATCGATAGAAATAAAATTATTAATGTTTATTTTATCAAATAGATTTTGATTGCTAAGAATACGAAGTTATATGTCCAATTTTAGCATTGTCGTGATTTTTTGATAGTTATTAATAACAGCATTACCATAATCGTTATATAATATATTGCATTTCTTTAAACCTCGGCATAATTTCCTCTATGTACAATTGCTATTATTATCGTTCTAAGTGCAATGAATTTTATGTAAATAGCTATAAAAGAATTTCATCGACATACTTTTATAAATATCAGTACCAAAAAAGAAGTTAATAAAAAAACAAATATTGTACATATTACATAAATAAGTATTATTTTGGGTCAGTAAATTTTTCGATATATAAAGAGGATAATTATTCACGTTTGTCTCTATAGATATATATATGTATATATTATCGTTGCCAAATGAAACATTACTTGTGAAGTGATGCAACACTTGTATATTTTTATACTTGCTCTACAAGGAACTTTTACAAAAAATACTCTTCTATAAAATACGGTGACAATTATACGAAAATAAATATAAAATATATCTTTCTACACAAAATTTAACGTAAGCGGTGTGACATTTCTCTTGTAATTTTCGCCTTGTCGTTAGGCAGCGAAAAAAATATGCCGGCCTATTTCAAAAGATTCTCCAAAAACGCGCGTGTTAATATTCCAGAGATGTATCCGGTGTGGACGGTGATTCGAGGGCGACTTCCTCGTAATCTCTCTCGAGTGCCGCGAGGTCCTCACGCGCTTCCGCGAATTCGAGCTCCTCCATACCTTCCCCTACGTACCAGTGAATAAACGCTCGTTTGTTGTACATTAGATCGAACTTGCGATTGAGCTTGGCCCACGCTTCTTCTATAGCGGTCGTGTTAGATAGCATAGAGACAGCTCGTTGAACCTGCGAGTATATGCAGTTGTATTAATATCGATGTAAAGTATAATATTTATATTATATTACATAATATTAATATTACGTAATAAATTGATAATTATAACATAAACGACTGTTATGTTAGATGTATATGATTATATTACGTAATATTAATGCTACATAATAAATAATTATCATGTAAACAATTATTACATTAGAAGAAGTTATGGATTAAATTTGAAATTCTACATTACATATAATAAATTAATAATTATTATTACGTAAACAATTATGTTACAAGGTTATAAATTAAAATCAAAATTCTAATTGTATAATTTGAATTTAAATCAGATATTAATATTAAATTTAAAGCCTACTTTTGACAATCTAATTTCTGTCAAGTTTCAAAATAGAAATCTATATTTATAATTTTATATGTAACATTAATATACCGTGTATTATATACCGTGTATATTTTAATATATATTTTATGTATGTATATATTTCTGATTCTTCAAATATTTTTCGCACATTATATTATATTTTATCTTGAATTTCCCCGTGTTAAGCGGTGCCTATAATAGAGTCGTAAGCCGTAAGAAATTGATCAATCATAGTCGATTATTCTCTTCCAATCATCACTTTATAGATCGTTTAAAGTAGGCTTAAGTCTAAAACTTTAATTCAATTTTTATTTTAATTAAAAAATGCAAATTAACGTTCCAAATTAAGATTTCTAAGAGAAGATTTGTAATTGTTGACGATACCTTGGCAAGATCACCGCCTGGCACGGCCGTGGGCGGTTGATAATTGATCCCAACTTTAAAACCTGTGGGACACCAGTCGACAAAGCGGATGTAGCTCTTGCCCTTCATTGCGGCGATCGCGGCATTGACGTCCTTGGGCACAACGTCACCACGATACAGGAGGCAGCAGGCCATATACTTGCCCTCGCGCGGATCGCACTTGACCATCTGATTTGCGGCCTCGAAGCACTCGGAGGTGATCTCTGCGACCGATATGCCCTCGTGATAGGCCTTTTCGGCGGACACCACCGGGGCGTAGGTCGCTAAGGGAAAGTGTATGCGGGGGTAGGGCACCAGATTCGTTTGGAACTCGGTCAGGTCGACGTTCAAGGCGCCGTCGAATCTCAAGGACGCGGTGATCGACGACACCACCTGACTGATCAGCCGATTCAGATTCGCGTACAAGGGCCGCTCGATGCCGAGCTTGCGCCGACAAATATCGTAGATCGCTTCGTTGTCCACCATGAACGCGCAATCGGAGTGACCGATTGTCGTGTGTGTTGTTAATACCGCATTGTAAGGCTCCACTACGGCAGTAGATACCTGAAAATAAGCGCGTATTTTTTTTAGCAGGGATTCGCGCGGATACGTGTTGCTAAATCTTTTTTTTGCGAAAGCATATATGTTTCCGGATCTAGAGATTGGCTTTAAAATCAATTTCACTTTATTTTTATCTTTTTTAATTTTCGATTATTACTAGAAATCCAAAAATTTAAGAAAAGAAAGATTATATTCTTCAGTTTGTTTTAATCTCTTCATCTTTCGAGATAAGAGCGAGATTCTTCTGCAAGAATATGCAAATTAATCTAACTGTTCTGAACTCACTTGGGGCGCCGGATATATGACAAATTCCAATTTACTCTTCTTGCCGTAATCGTCGGACAGCTTTTCCATAAGCAGAGACGTGAAACCCGATCCTGTGCCACCCCCGAACGAATGGAAGACGAAGAAACCTTGCAGGCCAGTGCACTGATCGGTCAGTCTGCGCACTCGATCCATCACGGACTCGATGACCTCGCTTCCGATAGAATAATGACCGCGAGCGTAATTATTGGCGGCATCTTCCTTACCAGTAATTAATTGCTCCGGGTGATACAATTGTCTGTACGTTCCCATCCGAACTTCATCTGCAAAAATAACAATTTTCAAGCCATACAGATATATATTTTGCGCCAAGATTATTACCCTGGTGGAAATAAATTTATGAAAAACTACAAACATGGCCCAAATCGCGTAGTTTTAACGTAAAAATTGCGGAAAAATAATCTAAAATGTTATAATGTAAAAATGTAAAAATGTAAAAATAATCTAAATGTTTCTTAGGCCCAGTTCCACAATCTCTAGTTAACTTAACCGGCCGGTTATTCCATTGGAATTGACCAATCGCATTTGTTAATTTTGCTTAACGACAAATGCGATTGGTCAATTCCAATGGAATAACCGCCCAGTAAAAAATTTTTTATATATAAATATATATAAATAGATATAAACATATATAATTATATATAATTATATATGTTTATATCTATTTATATATAAAAAATTTTTTACCGGGCGACCGGTTAAGTTAACTGGAGATTGTGGAACTGGGCCTTAGGATGTAATTATAACATTTTAGATTATTTTAATGCAATTTTTACATTAAAACTACGCGATTTGGGCCATGTTTGTAGTTCTTCATAAATTTATTTCCACCAGGGTATAATATAAATCGTTTATCTATATCATTATATATATTATATGTATTTTTTATATTATATATATTATATAATATATATATATATAATATGTATATATTATTATTATAAATAACTTTCTCTACGGTGATTAGTTATAATATTATAGCTGACCAACGACAGTCGGCTCGAGATCGATCATCACGGCGCGCGGTACCATCTTGCCGGAACCCGTCTCGTTGAAGAAGGTGTTGAAGCAATCGGAACCGGAAGCCTTATCGGACGGCATGGTCCCGTCCGGCTGGATACCGTGTTCCAGACAATACAACTCCCAGCAGGAGTTGCCCATCTGGACGCCCGCTTGGCCCACATGCATCGATATACACTCGCGCTGTAAACCGCATAATGTATTTTACGTTATTTGTAAAATCTTGACGGTGCACTTCATAGAATCTCAGATTCTTTTCAGAGTCGAAAATCGCCTAGAGAAAACGTAATTTTACTTTCTCGTACCATTTTGATGTTTCTAATTAAACTTCTTTCTTGATGTTACACAATGAAAATTTGGATGAATCGTCGAAATCGAAATTTTAATTAAATCTTTAATTTAAACACGATAAATTTGGAGGCCGGCCATGAGCTACCCTAGAAAAAAACACTAGCAATTTATACTTTTGTTGCTCTGGTAACCGTTATATGGTTGAGCTTCACAGGAATCAAAATATAATTTGTCTAACGTGAAATAATACAAGTGTCGAATGTGAGCTTTGTTTCCCAAGGAGAACAGAAAAGTCAAAATAATGTCAATTTGACATTATATTGACCAAATTATGTCATTTTTTGGTCATGATTGAAATCTCGATCTCAAATTACTTAAAAATGACTTTATACTCAGTGAGAAATGATTCATCGATCGACATCGAATCGACGTCGATTCGATGAATTTCAATTAGTCATTTCTCACTGGGTATTGACTCCTTTTTTGTTATGTCTTTTTGATTTTTATATCGAGATTTCAATCATGACCAAAAAATGACATAAATTTGGTCAATATGATGTCAAATTGACATTATTTTGACTTTTCTGTTCTCCTTGGGTTATATATCTCACTTTTAAATTAATCAATTTGCAGAGAACTTTAAATAAATTTTTATATTATTAATATTATTCAAATTAAAAAATACTGCAAATTAAATTGTTTGAGTTGAATTGCTTTTGAGATATTCGGTATATATGTGCAGTGGCGTAGCCGGGGGGGTGGGGATTAGGGGGATAAATCCCCCCCCGAAATTTTGAAACCAAATATGAAAATGAAAGGTTGAAAGCCAAGAGAGAAATGAAATGGTAAATGCTTTAAGGTCTAAAGAAAATGTCCTGAACGAATATTGTTATCTTATTTAATTAAAAAAGTTATGAGTTGTTCTATGATTTTAATTTTTTATAAATTCCCCCGAAATAAAATCCTAGCTACGCCCCTGTATATGTACGCATATATATTATTGTATGTATATAACATAATTATATACAAATTAATATATATATATATATATATATATATATATATATATAAAACTACAAAGTACTAACGTAAATAATATAATATACATTATATTCGTACTTTGCAACTTTACGGTATTTTAATGCAACTTTTATTTTGTATTTCAATGTTTCCTAATTGTTGAAATTAAATTCAACAGACTTTCTTTTTAATTTCGGCACTTCACAAAATTGCTCTGGCCAGACTTGAGCTTGAATAATTGAAGAGTAATTGAATTATTGAAGAAAACGACTTGTGTAAACTGCATGTATATAAGCATATCTTGATATACATATATCCTTATTGCCATGCGTCAAGCGTATCCGTGGCAACTAAGAACGCGTGCTGCAACACTTGCCATTCGCAATCAAAAAGTGACAATAGATAATACCATCTCCAAAATAGATAAAATGTCGAGCAAACCGAAGCTATTTTTTCGAAGCAACGATCGCACGGCAACATAATTTCGTCCGCGAGATCATATTTGTTATCACACAATTGTTTAGAAACCGCTTTTCTACGACCAGTGTACAGTTACAGTTTTTACACAATCAACTGATATATAATTAATTTTCACTGCCTAGTCTGACTTCGCGGAAGTGATGCTTAATCCACCAATTCATCGATCAAAGATTTTAATCGTGTAGAAATAAAATCGCGCATTCAAAACAAATGTAATTTATAAATAAATAATTAACTATTGAAGTATATTCTTAAATATTGAATTTTTAAATACATATTAAAAATGCAGCCTCGTGAAAAAAGCATTCATTCGAAGTAATATTCTAAGAATGACAAAAGAAAATCCTTTCAAACGCTGACAAAGAAGAAGTATAATTAAAAGATATCATAGTCTGATTAGCACGTTGACGTATGGATACTAATTATAGAGCAAACATTGCAAAGTGGCTGCCACTTTCTGACGGTGCTCTTGACAAATGGCTCATAGACGCTTCTCTTTTGGACGAGAAAATGGGAAAGCTTGCAGGGTGCATAGCTTTAATCGTCGAGGACTCTGCAGAGGCTCGAACTTGTGATCAAGAGGTACGAATATAAAACTTTAAGAAAACGTTTTTTATTCAATAAATATATATATGATATGAGCGAAAACGCCAAATCGGGGTATCGTTTTGGATTCGACTATCGCGGATCTTTTAGCAATTTACTCAGCTTATACTCCACGTTGAGAAATAAATCCCCAAATTTTTTCAGATTTTTTTCTCACTTATTTTTGCTACAATCCTATGGGGTATTTTAGAGATTTTTTGTTTTAGTGTTTCTTAATTCATTTTTTTCAGTACTTTGCTGCGCTTAAAAAATCTTTGAAAAATGGTTTTTCATGTAAAAAAAGCTCAGCTTTTCGAAAAAAATATTGATTTTTCATTTAAGATTATTTAAAGCCATTAAAATTAAGTTTAAAGTCTAAAAAGCTGTTTTTTTGCCGTTGCCCAAATTTTGAGAATTTTTTCGATATTTTTTTCGGAAAGCTGAGAAAATTTTACATAAAATATGTGAAATTCAAGTTGGGATCTCTGTAAGTCTTTCAAATTTCACGATGTCGGATTCAACATTTCCATAAAAAAATATATATGAAAAGAATTATAAAGTATTTCTATGATTTTGTGCTTAAAATCGTAACATAAAATTATATTTTTTAATGTGATTTTGAGGCTGCATTATTGAGATTATTATGATAAATTTTAATGAAAATATCTCAATATATCTTCGAAGTGTAATTAAATTGCCTTAAATCTAAAGTTTATTATATATATATATATATATATAATAAAATACGTTAAAACTATATGGAAACAATTAATTGCTTTGCGCGTTTCACAGGTGTTTGAGGAAGTGATAGATAGCCTGGAGGAATTAATAGAGAGTTACAAATCGACGTGCAATCCGGGGGAATTAAGCAGTCACCCGATATACAAATATAAAATAAATCATCTGTCGATGGTATTGAAACGCAAACTAAACGTGATCGCGAAGTTCACCCAAGATTTGATTAATGATATTGTCGATTGTAAAAATGACGAGAACATAAGAATAGTATTCAGGTGAAAGACAAACAAAAATAATTCTTTCTATCGCATTAATTATATTACGTTCTTTTCAGTTTCGCTACTTTGACTTTATTATCTTAATTGCATTTTAATACCAGAGAAATAATTTTTTTTTATAGAACTTTTCCTAGATATATTTAAATTTTCCCGATATTGCTATGTAACAGAGAATATAACAATATAATAAGCAAATTGCAGATTGGTAAATGCTTACAACAAAATCCTCAACATGAATCGGGACGTGTCGGATTCGTCTGTCAATGTCTTTTACAACGATTGCCCATCCATGCTGGAGCCTTTGAAGAAAATCTCTGTGACCAAAATATTGCAAGCGAGTATTCCAATATTTATTATTCGTCGTCGTAGCTTTCGGCAATCTGGAATTAATATTTTGCTCTCTTTAATGAACATAATTATAAGTTAAATGCACTTTAACATTTTATAACGTTGTAACAAATAATTTTAGATATTAGCGAAGAACCGAGCGGAGGAATCCTGTCACGAACTTATCGACTGTCTTCTGGCAAATTATGAGCCCCATGAGAAAATCGAGCCTGCGTCTACAACGAATGATGTGGATGCTTCAGAAAATTCCAGCATTGAGATTTATCGGTCGGTTTACTATCACAATTGCATTGCCAGTATCATTATTCAAAGCACGTGCGATGCATATGCAAACCTTTATGTGTACATATATATGTACATATACAGGATGTTCCAAAACCTCCGCATTTCCTTTTCAGAGCGGATTCTTTGGAACATTCTAAGACGAAAATCCTAATACAAAAATGTCAAGACTATAAGAGTTTTTAAAAGAGGTTTTGGGACACTCTGTATATATTTTTTATCATATATTATTTTATATTATATACAGGGTTGGGAAAGTTACTTTATAAAAGTATCTAGTTACAGTTACAGTTTTTTCATTGAAAATGTAACTAGTTACAGTTACAAGTTATTGATTCTGAAAAGTAACTCGTTACAGTTATAGTTACTTAAAAAGTAACGAGTCGTTACTTTACAATTACTTTCTTGCAATGAAAA
>NJRQ01000639.1:71640-96975 GCA_003063805.1 Aphaenogaster ashmeadi
AAAGTAACTGTAACTGTAACTTCGTTACAAGTAACGAGTTACTTCCCAACCCTGAATTATATGTCATATATCTTTTATATAAATATAAATATATATAAGTATATCCAACTATTATTAGAACAGTACAATTATAATCTAATCAAATATATCTTTATTATATGTTCTCTCAAACTGCAGCGCTCTTACGAGACATTTAACGCCACCGATCACGAGTGCGACATCGACGTCCGATGTGGAGGCATCCAATATCGAAAGTGTACAGGCACTCGTAAACACGCAAAACGAGCAGATTCTTAGACTCTTAAATATCGCGCAGGAAATATCACCACAATTGCTTGGCACGGACGCTTTAAAGACCAGCAAAGGTACAGTCCGAATAGATTCGAAAACTATCTTCTAGCGTTAAATTATTTAATAAGATGTAACAGTTGAAGCGACGCATAAAATTTCGTTAGGCGAAACGAGATTGAGAGGCAGTGCGATAAAGAAAGTAAAGAATTACTATCAGGAGGTGGCATGGGGTGCACTGTCCAGTATTTTAGATCATGTGATACTGTGGTGGTCACGGGAAGCCCTTGCGACTCATCACAGCCACGGCGCTCAGCATCTCAAGGATTGGTTGCGGCAATTCATTCAGGGGAATGAAAGTAACAATGTCTTTTTATATTTAAAAACATTTTTTATTTTTAATAAACTCCATCCTTCGAGCAGAGTATTATCCTATATATCCTCAAAATTTCAGCTCCACCTACGGTCAGATCAGCGCTGCAGAATTTATGTGATGCGCTCGGGTATCACACGACCATCATTGCTTGGGACCAGATGTTTAGATTAGCCTACACCTCGGCCTTCGAGTGCCGTTCGAAACCGTCGTCCACGGAGGTCGGTACTCCGGAGAAAACTTCCCATCTAGAATGTATTTGATAAAATGCACTAACTAATGTAGGATTCGTAGCAGAAAGATAGGAGACGAGAGAAGAAATAATAAGTTTCCTATACACACAGATGATGGCAAATAACTGTTATTAACTGTTTTTTATAGGGGACCGACACCGGTCAAATGTTCGTCGAGTTATTCCAACTGCTAGTCACTCTCAGCAACGAATGCGAGGTGGGCGGCGAATGGGTGATAGGAGCACCCTTGGTAGAACTGCCATTGTCGGAGCAGATCGTCGTGTTGCACAGGATGGATCATTCGGTGCACACGGCGAGGTTGTGGGCTATTCAGGAGGCCAGGATCATAGCTCACACTTGGGACCTGGAGGTGCTCTTTCTTCTAGTCAAGGGTGACATAGTGAACTTCCTTGACGAATTGTCTTATCTTAAGGTATTATTCTTTTTACCTGTATTTTTTATAAGAAAAATGTATCTATTTGTTATTAATTGATTTTAGCTCGCTGATCACACGACTGCATTATCCATGAATTCTATTAGCGTCCAAGTATACGTGTGTACGAAGATGAGAGCGAAGATCGTTTCCGAAGTCAAGGCGAACGTTGAATTGCTTCAGGTACGTATAATGTTACACAAATTTGGATTTCAGGCGTAAAAGAGTGGAAATTATAATTTTCGAAGAAAAGGCTTTTCGGTATGCCATGAGTAAATTAACCGTACATGTATAATTTGAATTAATAACTTTTTATTTTTATCAAAATCTTTTGTACGGATAAAATTCCAATCATTAGTTTTATGATTGAAACAGTAAATTTTTATCAAAGTAAATTTAATACCGTCAAAAATCGGGAAATAATTCTTTTGCTAACAATAGCTTTTAGTTAGAATTTGCTGCTTATAAAACTGCAAATGATTTTGTACGTCTTTATTTTTGTAGATCTGCCCTGCTAAATGCATTGATACGCTCGCCAAGATCTGTCGTGTGATCTGCCTAGCGAATTTGCATATGTGCTTTCCACAGTCGAATTATTGGAGAAGAAATAGCAGCATATCTCCGGTAGGGGCCAGTCTTTACGTGGAAACTTATTTTGGTACGTTTCTTCTGCTATTATTCTCCTATTATCTTGAAGTAATATGATTGAAATTGTTGTAGAAAAAGTATTGCTGCCAGTATTGGAAGTAATAGAAGATCCCGAAACATCCAACATGATTCTACGAATAATGTGCGAGGCGTGGCTTGATTATATTTATCTGCATCGCATCAAGTTTAGGTAAATTTCCCATTTGCTTGATAGCCTGATTAAAGCTATTCGTGAAGCGATATAGAAACAGAAGCGAAATTTGTGCATTTTATACTTACTTTAATACTTATATTTCTATATCCCGCCATATTGCAATAAATTTTCAGCGAGTACGGCGCGCAACAGCTGTTGACGGATTTCGCATACGTATCGACGTGGGTCACGGAGTGTTCGATCATTTCGCAAAACGTCAGGAATCACTTGCTGAAGAACGAGGTCCTACGTCGTTGCGAAGGCGTTGGTCGGCTTCTGTTGAGGCACCCGGGCGAAGCTATCGCTATGCACAAACGAATGGGTAAATTAAGTATAAAATTTATTTGTACTTCTCAAGGATATTTACGATTTTCGACGAAAGAAGCTCATAGATAAATATCAAGTTCTCGAAATGTATCTTTCTTATGAAAGAAGATGAAGGAAGTACTCTGAAAAATACATGAGGAGATTCGTAACTATTTGTAAGAAAAAGCTTTTACCAAAAAATGTTTTTATTAATGATTGGAATCCAAGTGTGACGCTTCTTCAAGGAGAGATTAAGTCTTCTTCTTGCTGCTTTTATGCGATTTCAGCCCGAAGAACGAACGAGCGAGGATCGCCCGAATCTCCAGGTCTGGAACGCATGCCAGCTGAGATGTACGTTCCGAATCAAGAACAATGGCTTGAGCTGCGCGCTCCTAAGCGATACAATTTTTGCTGTATGGAATAAAGAGAGTAAATGAATTGTCAATCGGTGCTCTAACTGTCACATCCTTTCCTCAGAATCATCTTATAAGTTATTGAATATGGCAGATCAAGGCATTATAAATTTTTCTCATGAGTGTGTCATACTTTGAGTGGAATTGCAAAAAAAGTTACTAATAATTCATAAAAATCAATAAAATTACTCATTTCATTTATTTACCAATTTATTATATTTATTAATTTTCCTTATGTCATTATTAATTAATGGAAGATAATTAATTGCGCGCTTCTAGACGAGATTTATTTGAACAAAAGAAAATGGAAAATAACACCAAATTATTCCATGCAATATTCGTTTTTTATGTTAAAAAAAAATTCAGCGGCTACGTGCAAACGGTGATCATTTGTTGCCAATATAGATTTACATTCTCGAGAAACCCACAAAGCGCGGAAGCCTTTCCACAATACGACGGCGTATTACGTTACGTAGGTACAAGATGTGTGGCATCATGCACCGCGGCATCGTCTGTCGTCCTTAGCAGTCAAACGTCGGCGTTCATTGCCAACAGTATTACAATAACGTCAATCTGGATGGAAATTTTAAACAATGTAAAGTCTTAAACGTTGACGTGATGCCGAGAATACAGTGTTACAATTACGCATATAAACACATATAGCCCAAGGAGAATAGAAAAGTCAAAATAATGTCAATTTGACATCATATTGACCAAATTTATGTCATTTTTTGGTCATGATTGAAATCTCGATCTAAAAATCAAAAAGACATAATAAAAAAGAAATCAATATAAAGTCATTTTCAAGTCATCTGAGATCGAAATTTCAATCATGACCAAAAAATGACATATTTGGTCAATATGATGTCAAATTGACATTATATATTTTGACTTTTCTGTTCTCCTTGGGAGAATAACAATCGAGAAATTGCTGAAACTAAATAGCTGTTATTTTGTGTAATGAGTAAACGAAATGAAATAAATTAAACATTAAACTGCAGAAGAAAAACGTCATTGTTCTTAACACGCAGTGTAAAAGGAATATATTATACCTATATAAACTTGCAAAAATTAATATAAAAAAGGGCCGAATTGCTGGTTGCATAGCTCAGGGATGTATTTTCGAAATGATGATCGTCGGAATTTGCACAATAATTGAATGGCTTTTGAAAACTATTAAATATACTTTCTAACATTAATAATTATATAATCATATTTTTAAAAAGTTTCAGAAAAAATTCCTTTCATTGAAATTACCGTTTATGACAAGATCTTTTGAACATACATCATTGAACCATACAACTAGCAAAATTTTTGGATTTTTTATGTTTTTTACAAGTTCATAAATGTGTATCTTTTGCCCTATGTGTTAATCAAAATGATGGTGTTTCTTTTACAGAGTAGTATTCAATCCATTCCATTCCGTCCATTAATTACAAAATAACAATTATTTAGTCTCAGTAATTTCTCAATCATCACCTTAAGTAGGTACATTCCAGTTAATTTTGTTACTTAATTTCCGACATCTGCGTGACAGCAAAATGCCACTAAATTGTATAATAATCGATTTATTATTCCAGTTTATTTTACATTGCGTTTCATGATCGTATTTTCATACCAGCAGGATAATGTAATTTGATTGTTACAAATCATCTCAGCGATGCGTGATCACTTGTGTATATCGAGACGCAAATACTCGTTGTCACCACCATGTCGCACCGCAAAATAAGAATGCAGCGAGACAACTCATGTTTCACTCCCGACTGTCGATTCTCGATTCACCTTATGTAATCAGATTGCCTGCGCGAGCGTGTGAACTAAGTAATCCACTTTGGGCTGAAGACTTTATTGGATTTTTTTCTTCACCTGCGAACAGAAAAGTTACAAATTTGTTTTTGTCGTATCGACGAAGTACAAAAACTACAAATCATACATAAGGGCGCGCCTAAAATTTTATTAATAATAACGACTCGTTAAAATCTTAGGAGTGTCTCGTTTAAAAATTATTTTGAATGTATCGGCTTTCCCTCATTGACAATTTCTCGACAAAGAGTTCTCTCCAGAAAAGGGTGAAGTTTGATATTTGGATTTGTGTAATTACTGAGATCGTAATTAACAATTCATTATAAATGTGGCACCGGAAGAACTCGGATACTTGTGCGTATCGATCTCTCATGTGAAAGACGTGTTAGTCGTGCAAGGTGAGTCACACAAGGGAGATCAAATTGCCAGGCAGGAAGGAGAGCCTCGCCTGTCAATTGCCGCAGGCAGAATTCTGCATATTATCTACTCGTATTTCTGTGCGACGAAAATGCGCGGTATCACGGAAAGAACGCCTCTAAGAAGATCTGCGGATTCGTCCGATTACATCGAGTTCGCCAGCCTTTTGAGGACTCGAAGAACGCGACTGCGACAGTTCCAATGTTGCGTCTGCGGCATCCTGATGTAAGTCCGCGTGGATCGTACACAAGATCGAAAAGATTGAAAAATTTCTCTATAAATTTCCAAATTCCAAAATTATCTAATTTATTTATTTCCAAATTTCAAAATTACCAAATTGTATTGTACATATTTTAGAGATAAATCATATATATTTTACTTGTGCAAAAACTGCATAGAACTAAAGTAACAAATTTGCTGTTTTGGAAAGAAAAAAGTAGAAATCTACAGAAATCAGAAATAAATTAGAAATAGTAATTTTAACTTTAATTCAACAACTGTAAGACCTTTAAATCCATCTGTCAGTAAGCATAAAAATTTGACATGACTAAACGGCGGCAAATTGCATATCAAAAATATCGTACATTCAAGAGATTAAAATCGCCGAGCGACTAGATTTTTCAACATGATTTTTCATTATTTCACAGAGTGGTTTTCACCATGGCTCTAGTGGTATCCATTAGCTATTCCATGAGTCATACCAATTCTACTAATCCCGCGATCGACAACGTAACGTCCTCCGGCAACCTAAGTAGTGCCTTAAAATTAGGGCTCATACTTGGATCTACCTTACATACGGCCTTCAGCAACACCGCTAGTGCCACAGCCGAGCCTAATTCTATCCTGATATCCAACAAGGACATCCCGACGAAGCATCTCAGTCAACTAGAATACATGCAGGGATTACGAGCTGGTGAACAGGCGATGAAGGATCGTCTGTCCGCGGATGTGATCGCCGCGAAGTCACCGTTGCCATCTTCATCCCCTGAATCCAGACATCGCCACGCGATGAGCACGTGCTCCAACGTTAGCGCCCTTGCTTTAGCAGCGGTAGGTGAAATCGCGGCGACAAGAATGATCGAGAATATGAGGTGAGACTCCGTTTCGTCCTGTGTGTTATATAAATATGACATAGAACTTTAACTTTTTAAAGGAAAGTATTTATACCAAATACTTTATACAATTATAAATTAAAAATCGTTAAGACTGCTTTAGACAATCTATAATTCACGTCAGAATCTAAGACATAATATTATTTATAATTTTATGTGTCGTGTAAAACAAAAAGCGTTTGAAGAATCAGGACGCACATTTGGCTGATTGCATGACTTAGTGATATACAGTATTCGAAAAGTGTGGGACCTCCCTATTATCTCAAAAAGAACGCACTTTCACGGAAAATGACTCGAACAAAAGTTGTAGGGGCCGTAAAGTACTATCTTGTGGTGACCTTGAACTTGACGTTGAACTTGACCTTGGGGGTTATTTGTAGATCACCTCCAATTTTTTTAATGGAACCCCCTATTTTTCATTGCATATTCTTGTAGCTTACCTTGAGAGCTTTCCAAAACACTAATAATTAAGTATTTTTTCATTAAGAACTTTTGGAATTATAAGGCTTAAAAGTTCTAGTATTTTGACATAAAATACAAAATAACTTTCAAGCTTTATAATTCCAAAAGTTCTTAATGAAAAAATACTTAATTATAGTGTTTTGGAAAGCTCTCAAGGTAAGCTACAAGAATATGCAATGAAAAATAGAAGGTTTCATTAAAAAAATTGGAGGTGACCTACAAATAACCCCCAAGGTCAAGTTCAAGGTCAAGTTCAAGGTCACCACAAGATAGTACTTTACGATCCCTACAACTTTTGTTCGAGTCATTTTCAATGAAAGTGCGTTCTTTTTGAGATAATAGAGGGGTCCCACACTTTTCGAATACCCTGTATGTTTAGAAAATTTTATGAATGGCCATTTCCATGAAAAGAATTTACCTGGAATTCTTCAATGGCGCGGTTACAATTATTAATGTTAGAAAGTATATTTAATAAATTTTAAAAGCGCCTCTTATTATTTCAAAAATCACTGAGCCATACAACCCAGGTAGCAAGCTGACGTTATTTGTCGTCATTTTGACGTCAAAATGACGTCTAATATCGTCAAAATGACGACAAATAACGTCAGCTTGCTACCTAGGAACGAGCCATATTGTTGATTTTTTTTCTATAATATTTATTTTGGCAATAAATAGATATTTCTTTTGCACTGTGCTAATAAAAATGACGGTTTTTTTCAACAGTAGTGTTTAATTTATTTCACTTTGTCCACTCATACAAAATAATAACTATTTAATTTAAGCAACTTCCCGATTGTCAATTTGTAGATCGTCTAAAGTGAGCCTTCAGGACTAATATCTACTTATTAGCAATCAAAATTATGATGTACAGTCGTAATAATATGTTTAGCTGACTTAAGATGGGATTCATTGATATTTTTTTATTTGAGATCCATCCATGATGAACCGTCGGCGATCGATACCTTCTTCGACAGCGGCTGGTTACCGAAAAACATGTGTAAACGATACTTCGATCACTCATGCAAGATCGGCAAGTACCGAACTATCGATGGCAGCTGCAATCGGCCGAGAGGATGGGGTACCAGCATGATGCCCTTTCGAAGAGCCCTGCCACCTGATTACGCCGACGGAATTGAATCGCCTCGAAAGGCACGGTCCGGAAAGGAGTTGCCTTCCGCCAGGGAAGTCAGTCTGAAGATCCACAAACCTTCGGCCAGCAGCAATCCGTCCTTCACAGTGATGCTGGCGGTGTTTGGCCAATTCCTAGATCACGACATCACCGCGACCGCGCTTAGTCAGGGTGTCAACGGAAGTTCTATAACGTGCTGCCCACCGTTGGAAAAACAACATCCCGAGTGCTTTCCTGTCCAAGTGGGAACCGGTGATCCTGTGTACGATCTTACTAGTAGGACTTGCATGGACTTTGTAAGATCGGCACCGGCCCCGCGATGCAAACTCGGTCCTAGAGAACAGCTCAATCAGGTAATTCAAAGTCGCATTCATACAATCTGTTTACGGCTAATGCGGATCGTATCTTTTTAAAAAGATGGTAAAATGTATTAGTTTCTATTATGTTACATCTTACTAAACTTTTGATTGAAAGAATGAGCCTGTCTTTTTTTTTACTTCCAATTCTAGAAGAGAATTAAGAGATCAATTTCTTCCATGAGAATTCTTTCCAAAGATGGATTTTCATAGATGTCCAGTTTAAAATTTATAAAATTAGGAGATTTCTATTAAATCTATTTCTATAGATTTGAAAATAATTTCAAACCGCCAAAAGCAACCAAGACTGGAAGATTTTGTAGATATTGTTGCGTTCAGGTCAGCGCCTTCATCGACGGCTCGGCCATTTATGGCTCCGACAACGAGACCGTTCGCGACCTGCGCGAGTTCACCGGTGGTCGTTTGAGGATGCAGTTCACTCCCGACAATAGGACTCTGCTGCCGGCAAGCACAAATCCCAATGATGGTTGCAATCGGGAAGCCGAGCGACGTCGTGGCCGCTATTGCTTCGCCGCAGGCGACGCCAGGGCGAACGAGAACCTGCACCTGACCACGATGCACCTTCTCTGGGCCCGGCAGCACAACAGGATCGCGAACGAATTAGCCAAGATCAATCCAGCTTGGAGCGACGAGACGCTCTATCAGGAAACGCGACGCATCGTCGGTGCTCAATTACAGCACATTGCTTATCGCGAATTTCTGCCTGTTATCCTGGGCGACGAGAGGATGAATGAACACGACCTGAGGCCTCTCACGTCAGGCTACAAGAAGCGGATAGACGATCCAGACGAATTGGAGAACGACCCGACGATCGCCAATCATTTCGCGGCCGCCGCTTTTCGTTTCGCTCACACCTTGCTACCGGGATTGATGAGAATGACAGATGCTGAGATGGGTACGCCGTCCTATGTGGAGCTGCACAAGATGCTCTTCAATCCGTACAGCTTGTATGCCGTGGATGGCATCAGACGTTCGGTCACCTCGGCCACGACCAACGTTATTCAGAGGTACTCCACGCATGTAACTTCGCAACTGACCAGTCATCTCTTTGAGGACCCTATGGCCAATTCTACGGTACCGTGCGGCCTTGATCTGGTATCGTTGAACATCCAACGAGGACGGGATCATGGATTACCAGGATATACCATGTGGCGAGAATATTGTGGCTTAGGAAAAGTGGGAACGTTCGGCGATCTCGAAGGCCAGTTGGATCGTCATGTTCTGCAACAGATATCAATACTTTACGAGACTGTCGACGACGTAGATTTGTATACCGGCGCATTGGCGGAAATACCGAAGTCGAACAGCTTGATCGGACCCACGTTTACGTGCTTGATTCTTGATCAGTTCGTGCGTTTGCAAAAGGGAGATCGTTTCTGGTACGAGTTTGCCGAACAACCTTATCCTTTCACAGAAGGTACGATAAAATTTGCCAAGTTTGTATAATGTGGCGATCATATCGTCACGGCTCTTAAAGCCGAACGTGCGATGTGTCCTTTGTTGTGAAATACACACACGCACACGCTAAGACGTTACATGCGTATTCGATACCCGAAATAGCTTAAACGGAGAGTTAATGGGTGCTTTCCATTTAGGCCCGGTTTCACCAACGCGAGTTAATCTAATCGGTCGATTAAACTATATCTTTGTCTCTTTTCAGATACATTCTTAAAGAGAGACAAAGATATAGTTTAATCGACCGATTAGATTAACTCGCGTTGGTGAAACCGGGCCTTAGTGACACAAGTCGACACAAACATCGTTCTATCTTTCTTTAGCATTCAATGAGTAATAAAGACAGAATGATACTTGTGTCAACTTGTGTTACTAAATGGAAAGCACCCCATGTATATTTCGATGGCTCTCCTTTAAAAGGAATAACTCGATAGACGATCGCCCGCGATTCCCGACAAATTTATAATCTTTTTACATCTTTGCACATTTGTTCTCTATTAAGTTATTGTTATTTTTGTTTTATACAATTTATTTTCTCTTTTATTTTAGTAACGACAATATTTAAACCGATACCCATACAGCACAGAAATTGCAGCAACGTCGCAGTAACATTGCAGCAACATAACAATATTGCCGAAATGTTGCTGCAATGTTACTGCGACGTTGCTGCAATTTCTGTGCTGTATGGGTAGGTAGCTAAATAATAATTCGTGTCTTTAGATAATATTTTGAGTTATTAAGAACTTTTGAGAACAGAGGAGAATAGAGACAACGGATCTCGGGAACGAAAGTTCGAGGAGTCGACCACGAGACACGTACAGAGTTGGACGTCAGTATTCGGCCTTAAATAAATCGAATCTTTTATTTCTTTAATTGACAACGGAGTGACTTTTATTCTAAATAACCTGACGACCACCAAAGTAACAATAAAGTCTATATTTAAAAGTGCATTAATAAATAGTAAAACTTTGATAGAAATTTGTCACTCGTTCTTTTGATTTCGCAAAGAATAAATAATTTACGCATTCGTATATTTGATATATATGTACATGTTCCAATTCTATCGCCTTACATCAAAGATTTTAAATTTGCAGTTGAAATCTTTCGTTTTAAGAAGCATTTGTGTGCGTGGGGGGAGTTTTAGTTTTAAATATAAATTAAATTCTATACATTTTTCTAAAATATACAAAATTTATTTATTTCACTAAAAGACAATTTATGATACTGTGATATGGTCTTTGATTATCACAGCTTTAATTTAAAAAAAGATATATATATGCCTTTAAATAGTAAATATTAGTTTGCTAACAAAAATATAAGTTTTCGATATTAAAGAACACTTTATCATGTCAGAATTTTAAATGTTAAGTGTTAGGTAGAAATAAAACGCAACAAGAACTACAATATTTATAAAAATTTCAGATCAGCTCGTGGAGATACGCAAGAGTTCGCTGGCGAAATTAATATGCGATTGTTCTGACGGAATCACACACGCTCAGATGAGAGTTATGCATTCTGTTGGTCCTAATAACCCTATGGTATCATGCGAAGATATACCAGGACCTTCTTTTGCACCGTGGAAAGAAAATCACGCTACCGATTCAACATCATAGCGTTTAGATCATCGTAGCGTTTAAAACTTTAAAAATAAAGCGTATGCATATACAGAGTATCCCAAAACTATCAAATATACTTTTAATAAAACATTCATTGGTCAATTTATGGATAACTTTTTTTAATTGTCAAAGAATATTTCGAAAAGCGAAATAGATAACAAAACTATATTTTTTAGTTAATTTCAAGTGAAGTTTAATGTAAGCAGAGTTTGATTGAAAACGTATATATGTAAAAATATATAATGTTAAAAATTTGAAAGTTGTAATAAATGATCCGTCAGCAATTTTGCTGGAGAAAATTTTACTCGATTCTAAATTGACCGAAATATTTAAAAAAATAATGATTTGAGATATTCTGTATATATATATATATATATATATATATATATATATATATATATACATATATAAATTTTCTTACAAAAATTGATCATTAAGGTCACTAGACGATAGTGTAAGAAATAGAGAATTACGCTTATATTTTCACTTACATATGTGTGTTATTTTCTCTGTTTATATTACTCAAGTGCAGTATTTATATCAGACATCTCACAGACTGATTCAAATTACTTTGTTTAATTAGATTCTGCAAATTTTTTATTTGCGACATTTTTAATCTTTTAGACATTTTGACAACTATAAAATGAATATTCCCGAATGTTCTCACTACTAATTATTTCGCTCATTAGCATATGTGTTTTTATTAATTTACAAATTTAGCTTAATTATCCACTTTCTGGCAAATACGATTATAAACTATCGAAAAAGTAATGTAACATTACGTTAAGCAATATTAAATTTTATATATTTAATGACAACGAATTTTATATATTTGATGACATAATAAAAACTAATTGACGTAAATTAATTTTGTGTGCAGTGAATTAACATCGCACTTTATGTTTATTCCATACATACAGTTCTAAATAAAAAATTATTCAATTTCTCATCTATTGTATCCTGTAAACTAATAAACCTTCTTTCTTTCTAAAGAATAAGAAACGCTTTAAGAAACGCGCAACTTATATTTGTTACGTCTCGCTAGGGCCCGGTAAAAAATTTTTTATATATAAATATATATAAATAGATATAAACATATATAATTATATATAATTATATATAATTATATATAATTATATATAATTATGTATGAAATATGTCCATACATGAAATTTTTCATATATAATCATGTATAATTATATATAATTATATATATTTATATATTATATATAATTATATATGTTTATATCTATTTATATATATTTATATATAAAAAATTTTTTACCGGGGGGTTTCGCAATATTTGTGCAATTAGCCAAATGGGGTAAGATGCCAAGCAACCATGATTCAGAATTGATTTATAAGTTTATAAGTTAACTACTACTTTATGTTTATTTTATAGTGTTTTCTAATACTGTATTTTTTAAATAACAAATACATTTATTTAAATTAATCGAAATATATATATTATTTCTTTTATAAATTAAATATAAAATGTTTGGCGTCTTCCCCTCCAATTATCTTATTTTATCATTTTTAGCAAATCATTCGTGATCGAATAAAAGATATTTCAAATCCAGATCCGACACTACCGATAATACAGTTACGAGAGTGTCTGGAGGCTTTTTAGGCTCGCGATGCTCGCGATGCACGCGTTCCATTGATGCGATTGGAAAAGCGAGAATGGAGGGTGAATTAAGAATTGTGGTGAAATGGAGCGGAAAGGAATACGATATCCTCGGTATTCAAGAAAAAGATTCGGTTCTTAGTCTGAAAGAGCGTATATACGGAGAAACAGGTGTTCGTCCGGAACGGCAGAAGCTGCTAAATCTAAAATTTAAAGGTTATGTTTTGAACTGTCTTTTGATAAGTTCCATCAGATAAGTAGTCATTATTGCAATTTTAATAATTTATTCTGAAGTCCATCATGTTGAGAGAGATATAATTAAATACCTTGATATCATTATATTAAATTATAATTGTTTAACTTGCATTTTATATATTATACATATGTGTGTGTATGTTTGTTGTATATGTATAAAACTATTGTCTATAATTCTTCAAATAATTTATATCCACTTTCTTATATCTATACGTGAAAGTGAAAAAATAATAGATAGCATATAAGACGTATAAAGTATATAGAAATTATATGTTAAATTTCTCTCTAATGATTCTTAAAGCGTCGTCTACAATACGTGGAGTAAGCGTGGAGTAAGAAGTAAGAGTAAGAGAAAGCCAATCATAGGCGCTGGAGTAAGGGCATGAGCGAATTAAATTTATTTTATTTCCTACTCCTACTCTTACGCTTACTTCTATTGTAGACCATGCATAATACTTTGCCAACGGTGCAAATTACTTCCTCACTAAGCACTACTGCACAATATTTGTTTTTCTGTATTACTTTTAAACATTCCATTTTTTCTCTTGTAATTTCTTTTAGTACTGCTTCTTTAAATTAATTAAGATTCACAGAAGAATTGCGTGGAGCAAAATATAGATTTATCCATTTAATTGTTCAATAGATTATAAAACGAGTAGATTTATTCGAATGGTTGGCGTTAGGTTAAAATAATTCTTTTAGTTTCTATATTGATCGTTTTTATTGTCGAGGAAGAGTTAGTGAAAATTTATAATATAGATACAACTAATCTAAATACATGAAGTTTTTCCAAAAAATCTATAGAAACTTTTTTTTCTTTATTAGGCAAGGCAGCGCAAGATGAAGATACAATCGGCAAATTAAATTTGAAGCCTGGCTTCAAATTAATGTTAATGGGCTCGCGCGAAGAAGATATTGCTGAGGTCAGTCAAGCACCCGAGAATGTACCTGATGTGATTAATGATCTAGATATAGAGGAGGAGGAAGTAGAGATCGAGAAAGCTGAAATAAATTTACGTAAAATCCAGATACGAATTGATGGTTATGGGATCACAGAGCTGAATCCTCTAAGGGAGGGTAAGAAGCTCCTTGTGCTGGACATAGATTACACTTTGTTTGATCACAGATCAGTGGCGGAGAGTGGATCGCAGCTAATGCGTCCATACCTCCATGAATTCTTGACGCGGGCTTATAAAAATTACGATATAGTCATCTGGTCGGCGACTAGTATGAAGTGGATCAATGAGAAGATGAAGCTGTTGGGAGTTTCGAATCATCCGAGCTATAAAATCGCTTTTCACCTGGACGTTCTTGCCATGATCACCGTTCACACACCGAAATATGGCATCGTCGGGGTAAAGCCACTGGGCATTATCTGGGGAAAGTACAAGCAGTTCTCCGCGAAAAATACAATAATGTTCGACGACATCAGACGAAATTTCATAATGAATCCGCAGTCGGGATTGAGAATAAAACCTTTCAAACACGCTCACACCAGCAGAGTCAAAGACTTTGAACTGCTGAAACTGTCAAGATATTTGGAATTGATAGCTGACATCGATGACTTTCAGACTCTTAACCATAGAAAATGGGAAGAATACAAGCCGAAAAAGAGCGACCAAAGCAGTGAACAGACTAGCAGCAATGAGAAAAGTTAAATTTTGAGGGATTTTTATTTTTCTTCCCGACATTTTGATGATGGCGGTCGATTGATGGAAGGGAAATGATATTGATTGATGGGAAGAATACAAAGTGACTTCAAGATTGTATATGATGAAGTGAATGCATGGAGAGGATGCATTTGTCAGCTGTTTTAAAATCATGACTGAAAAACAAGGCTGTTCCATATATGTTGGATAAGAACGACGAGATTAACTTTAGCGGCAGTTTCTTTTGCACTGTGAGAAAATTTATAATGCGTGATATTGACTTTGCTGAAAACATACGTATTTTCACATGTTTCTTATTCTATGTATTTGTGATGTATTTATCGGTTGGTTGTGTGTATACGGATATAAGAGCCATTTAATTAAATATAAAACGCACGAATGGCCGACACGAGAGGTGCAATGATATAATGTACTTGAATAAATCCACGTGTTGCATCACGTTTGCAAAATTTCCTACATGTATTCTTTGTTATATATGTATTTTTTACGTCACGCGTACGAGAACGAGATGTTGGTAGACTTTAAATCTCACGATACGAAACAATTTAATTCTTTATATCTACGTGGTCGCACTACGTGGGTTTCATGCGGCATATTTCTGCCATTAACATGTAATATGCACTGATTATGCAAACCGCAATATCTAACTATCTTATACATTAAATGCTAGCATTGGCGAACTTTATTTAGGGAGTTAAATAATTTTTAAACTGTTTAATAAGATACTGTTTCCATTTTTCATACCAATTTAAAGTATTACGGAAGGATGTAAAATATGAAAGTTCATATAATGATTGTAATAAAGCTAATTTATCCGAAAATTCGAACTTTAATCTTGATGTCCATCTTTATATAGAACCTTTTCCGTATTTACTAATATATTATCCGAAATATATTCACTACATTTTTTCTCTCAAGCTTATGCAAAAAATATTTTTTGCTTAAATAAATATAATTTGTTCTTACTGAACTCTCATATTCTTACATATGTTATATGTGTTTTTGTAAATGTAATTTTGAAAAAAATGCTGTAGAAGATATCTCTGAGATAATTTATAACATTATCTTCTTTATGCAAAAAATTAGATTTCAAAGGGTCATTTAAAATTCGCTTTTCTATTTAAAAATTTATCATACGTGCAAATTGTGATTCGAAAAAATATTGGTATGTATAAATAATAATTCATCAATTCATAAAGCTTCTATAAAATCTGCTCCAGAAATGTACCTTCGTCTCTAAAAGCATCTCGTTAGGAAAAGTATTTATTAATAAATATACAAAAAGAACATAGCGAGATCCCGCCTCAATTATTCATATACTACCAATCGGGTCAAGAACGACTCTATAATCGTACGAATCGGGGAAGCACTTCGTCGAAATATCGAGCGATTGGCCGCCTCATCGTCATGCCCATTGAGAAATAATGGAATTGATTCGCGTGGCAACTCTCTCTCTCCCCCGAGCAATCGCTCGTCGCCGTTGCCTTTTACATCGAGGAGTATAGTCGGCCGAGTTAGTCATGAGCAACATGGCGAACGCTCGGTGGTAGGCGAATATTTTGCACGACGTGGAAACGTCACACATGCTGCCCGTAGCTGTCAAACTTGCAGGGAAGCAGAAGGATGGAGCTGTTCCGCACTGACACTCACTTTATCTTCGTGAAAGAGAGGCACAGCCTCTGGTGCGACAAGTATACCGGCGAATTCGCCGCAAAATCAGGTGGGTACGCGTATAATTGCATTTGACATAAGTAAGTGCGTACAAAGCGTCGCTTGTGAAAAGCGACCTCGATGTCGCGTGAGTTTTGAGGACGCGAATCAATTCCATTTCAAGTGGGAACATGTGCGTTATGTTCGCATAAAAATTTATATAAGTGACATAGCGTCCCTAATAATCCCTGATAAAGGAATGTTGTATTTGAGGTATGATAGCAATGTTTAATTATTTCGATGGGAACAATGGATTTTGCAGATTGGGAATGGGCCACGCCGAAGGATTTAGAATGTCTGGGAATGTTTTACGGAATAGTAGGTAAAATTGAACAGACATCAGTATTGGAACCTCGCTTGATGCTCATAAAGGATGTCATGCCAGCTGGAGAGTTGCACGGTGGTCACGTTGTTTACAAAATCAAATCTATCGCGTTTCTACATCTCGGCATGGAGAATACGGATATTGGCTTGCTGCCTTGCAAGAAACATCAGTATGTATTAAAGAAGAAAGGGAGCAGTGGATTGTTTGACGTGCCGCAGAAAGCAGCTCTGGCAAAAACCTGGGGTACAATTAAGAATGCCACAAATACTATAAAAAATACCACGCAGCATGCTGCCGCGTTAGCTACATCTCAAGTAAGAAACCTAAAACCATCGGTATCCATAGAATTCACGGTTTGTTATCTCATATAATTTACAAGCTCTATGTTTCTATATAGATGAAGTCCACAGTGATAAAACGAAGTATAGTAAAGGATAAAGAGAGATTTGAGAAGAGAATATTGGAAGAGCTGAATAAGATATTTACCGAAACTGATTCATTCTTCTTCTGTCAGACTGGTGATATTACTAATAGTTTGCAACGACAATGCATCTTAGAAGCTCAGTATGGGCAAGGCAATCAAGATAAGTTTCCATTGTGGCAACGTGTGGACGACAGATTCTTCTGGAACAAACATATGTTATATGACATTATTAATCTGAATGTTAGCAATTTTTAAAATCTTTGTTTCTATATGCAGTTGACTCCAGATAATAAGATGGCAGAAACTATATTTGTGTAAATAAATATCTTATGATATCGTTGTATAATTATATTAATGACAGTACATAAGTTACGTAAAAATGATTTATTTTTATTTGCTTAATAAATACATATCTGAAGTCAGCTATACAATGACAATAGCCATTCAAAATCTGTGTTTCTTTGTATAGCATGTCCTATTTGATTGTCTTATTCTGCAGACAGATAAAGCAAACTGCTGGATATTACCAATCATTCAAGGATATGTTCAGATAGAAAAATGTATAGTTGAAGTGGGTTTTGATGAGCAACCGCAACAAGAGATATTTAACTTGGCGATTATATCAAGGAGAAGTAGGTTCCGTGCTGGAACTAGGTAACTTTTATTTACATAATCCTTATAATTACATAATTCTTCATAATTATGACTTTTATCTTACCCAATATTAAACATATAGGATTAGAAGAATATTTTTAAATATAAATAATTTCTAATATAACATCATACAGATATAAGAGACGCGGAGTGGATGATGATGGCAAGTGTGCAAATTATGTTGAGACTGAACAATTAGTTTGGTATCATGATCATCAAGTATCCTTTGTACAAGTACGAGGAAGTGTGCCAGTGTATTGGTCTCAACCTGGGTATAAATATAAACCTCCACCACGGATTGATAAGGGTATAAGTAAAAAGATATTTTTTATATGAAAAAATAGACTAGATCATCTTAATAGAATGCAATAATCTCATACAATGATATTACAGATGAGGCTGAAACGCAAGTAGCATTTGAAAAACATTTTGGTGAAGAACTTGCATTGTACGGGCCTATCTGCATTGTTAATCTTGTCGAACAGTCTGGCAAAGAAAAGATTATTTGGGAAGCTTATAGCAACCACGTATTTAATTATAATAATTTAGATATAACGTATACCACTTTCGATTTTCACGAGTATTGGTAAGTATCTAAACGAAGTGTAATTGCTAAATCTCATGCTTCTCATCCCCATTACGAATCACGTTTATCTCGAAAATTTTGTGTTTAACACAGTCGAGGAATGCATTTTGAGAATGTGTCTATTCTGGTTAATGCATTGGCTACAATGCTAGCAGATATGGGTTACTGCTGGCGCGATAAACAAGGTACGATTTGCATGCAAAAGGGCGTATTCCGTGTAAATTGCATAGATTGCTTAGATAGAACAAACGTGGTGCAAACCGCTCTGGGTAAAGCTGTTATGGAAATGCAGTTTTCAAAATTGGGACTAATACCACCTGACGGAATTCTGCCTGCAAACATAAGACAGACTTTCCAATCGCTTTGGGCTAATAATGGAGACATTATTAGCAAGCAATATGCGGGAACAAATGCTTTAAAGGTCTGTACATCCCAAATTGCCTGTGCGAAATCTGTCTTAATACAAACCATTTGTTTTAAACGATTTGTTCTACACGATTTCTTACTATTTATAGGGAGATTATACGCGTACTGGGGAGAGAAAATTTACTGGGCTGATGAAAGATGGCATGAATTCCGCAAACAGGTAGAACTTCGTATTCCTATCTTTCACATTTCGTATTCGCTTAATTTTTCTCATTTTTCATTTTTCCTCTTTTATTTTCAACATCTCACATGACACGAACCTTCACAGTTGTCATGCCTCGAAGATAATATCCCAGAGTTACATATCTGAATGTTATTCTATACCCTGACAGTGTCCTTTCGTTTTCCTATAGATACTATCAGCAACACTTTATGGATGACTTACGTCAGGCAGCAATAGATACGTTGCTAGGGAACTCGATTGATGTTCACCAACTGAACAACGATTGGTCACACTATTTAGATATCCTTGATAATTGCTGTCTCGAACTTATACCTATGAAACCACCAAATATACAACTTCAACTTGCTACTCATCCTGACTTCCTTTATGCCACTGCTCTATATAATTTAGCAAGGTTCGTTGCTTGCTTTTAGCTTGATTTCTAGAAAACATACAGCAGCTATGTTTTTCTAAAGATTAATTTAATTATTACTTTATTACATATTAAATTATGTGGCGTAAAAAAAGAAATGCTCTATGCTATTGTCAGCATGAGAAGTTGTTTTTGTTATGTTGTGAAAATCCTTCTGCATGTTTAGTCCTATATTCTTCCTTTATTTTAAGATTTTAATTTGATTCATAAGTCAATCATTTTTGTAAATACTATCAGTCAATAAATTAAACATAAGAGAAATCGCTTTCTCTCATTTAAACAATTTCTTTTATATAGAATATGATTTATTAAACATTCTTTGAATAGAATACTTTCTTGATGCTCTGCCTCTGAATCATTCTCTAATTTTCAGCATAGTAGTTGTACATTGAGAATTAAAATATCTTTGCAGATATTACTTGAATCGTTTCAAGGATGTCTACAGGCAAGCGACGATTGATATGATGTTAGGAAATTCATTAAGCGAAGAAGTATTCTTAGAACGCACGGATGAGGAAGACAACGCGGCAACTGCAATCCATGTGAAATTACTAATTGAAGATTGCAAAAAATTATTGATACCTGATCCGGAAATTATTCTAGGCAGTTGGGGAGTTATTGATGCTGATCCTGTGTACGTACAAATAATTAAATGTTCCCCATGACATATTTATGTTGTATCTATTTACGAATTTGTTGGAATCGAATTTCTTATTTCAGGACTGGTGATCCAACGGAGACGGAAATGGATACTATATTAATATTAACCCGAGATAGTTATTACATTGCCGACTATGACGATCAAATCGATAAAGTCACAAACTATCAAAGTGTCTCATTAGATGATATTGTTTTAATTGAATTTGGTCAACCTGAAAATACGGTCTCATTTTTCAAGAATAAACATTACCACTGTATTAGAATCAATTATAAAGTAAACGGCGAGTACGGTTACTTTCACATGTTTCGTAGTACGAATTTAAGGTTTTTCAATAATATGGCGGTTGTGATTAAAACTGAAGAGGAAAGCATAGGTGAGAGAACACCTCTATCTATATTTATATTGTAACAACTCTGAGCAAATTTTACACGCCATATTTTTAAATTACAGAATCTTTAAGAGCAATTTGTGAAGCTATTTCAGTAGCCATGGAGATAGCAAACTTGCCAAAAGTTCCCATAGCTATGAATGTTACGTTAGATAAAAGAAAGAGTAAATTAGTGAATATTAAAGGCTCTACTGGATTATTGGACATTTCATCGTTTCCGGAATTGACAAGAAATGTATCGGAGACACAATTGCTTGCTTTAAAGACAGCAGGTTTGTTGTTAAATCATTCCATTATTTATACATATACGTGAATAAAATATTTATAAAAATGAATACTCCTAGGTACGAAAGCTTTAAGCAATATGTCGGAGCAATTTAGCAAATTGAATAAACTGAGTCAGAGTTTCAGCGCAAAGAAGCCAATTGATTTAGCGAAAAGTATAAGTAACAGAAAGACCGAGAAGATATCAAAGCCGATCTTTACTGTTGGTAACAGAGATATTTCAGGCAATGTCGAAGAGAAGAGTAATAGTAGCCGCAGCAACAGCAGCAGTGATGATGAGAATATCGAAATGACACACATACATGTCGAGAAGCCAGCGAATTTCAGTCACGACAAAAATTTGATGGAAGCTTATACACCATTGATTGGTATTATTATGGGTGTGAAAAATACTAACGTTATGGACGGTAGTGTTTGCGAGACCAGCGTGAACGAGGAATTATCCAAGATGAGACATAACATTACGAATTTAAATTCGAAACCTGATACAGCCATGGACGCATTGCATCTGATTCCGCAAACTGGATCCGGCACTAGCACTCTCAGCGCTTCGCCGCAGAAGACTACAGCGACCACGCCGGAAATAACAGTGTACGATGTAGGGGACAGTATAGGCGAGGAAAGAGATCGAATGATCCCACTATCAACCTTAACGCTTTCCAAGAATATCAGTCATTCGACAGGAGATGTTGATAATAAAGCGTTATCGGCCGGTATTAAGAGCATGACTCTTCAAACGAATAACAGATTGGAGGAAAAGAAAAGATCAGCCTCTGAACAGGATTTGACGTTGAACATTACATCGTCCCAAAGCGAATCTGCCTTAAAATCCATAAAGGAAAATATCACGAGCGTTACTAGTCCAGTAGCATCTACGGCCAAAGATATTCTGTTGCCGTTCTCGAAATTTGCGAAAGGTGTTCAAACATTAGGAGCTAATTTAGATCCCAGAAAGCTGAAGACAGGTCACGTAATGCGAAATTTGTCGGAACTCCAAATGGAGGAGCGTCAAAAACTTCAGGAAAGATGGGCCTCTTGTCAATCTAAACTTATTGCTTTATAAACTTTTATTACCCGAACGATCAGCTTTCTGAATATGATCTGTCATTAAATATCAACTTAGAGCTTATCGATGATTGTACATTCGTAAATATTAATAATATTTACGAATACAATATGAGAGGAATTCAGTATGTCAGCAACATAAACGCTCTTACGCACTCTAAAAAAAAGAAATAAAGTATTAAAGCATTGTATTATAGACAGTTTTATTATAGATCGCGTAATTTATTATGCAAAAAATATCACGTAGAAAGTAGCAAATTTCGATCACGTTTTGTAGAAAATCTTATAAATCGATCTCACTGCACCTATTTTCACATATTTTCACATTTCACAAATATAACATTGGCTGCGTTCAGCAGAGAAAGCAGCTCAGTGAGCGCTCAGTGATTCTTTAATATAATTGGTTCTTGCCTTTAGTTCCTCACTGGATCTAAGTATAGAAACCAATCATATTAAAGAATCACTGAGCGCTCACTGAGCTGCTTTCTCTGCTGAACGCAGCCATTATTGATGTGAAACATACGAGACAATTCATCGTAGGAAAGAAAGCTGTTTCTATGTTACGACAAACAAAACTATGACTAACACAAAGTACAATGTGGTCAATATTTATTCGTAATTAATTGATTTGACGAGTTAATAAATACTGAACACAAAAAACAATTGACAAATGAACTGAAGAATTTCTGTATTGCTATAGAATTGTGCTGTTTTTTTAGAACTGTTTTCTTGACAAGCCAATATCTATATGTATAAAATTTACTATACATTAGCTAAATTTTTGGGGCATATTTTTATATTTTTAATGGCAATTTTCTGGAACTATTTAATGCGACCAATCTGTATTAAAAAAGTATTGATATGTAAACATTTTGTAACAGGATTAAATATTTTATTCTCACTGTATCACTAAATATTATCTTTATAGTAGCATCAAGATTTCATTTTTTTAGCAGAAATATTTTATTTGTTTAATATACGCAAATGACTTTTTATATTAAAACACATAAAATGAATAACGTAAAATGTAGATGAGACGATTTATTTATATGGGAAGTCAGAGAGAGAGAGATTCATAGTCAATTATGTAAATACAGAGATTATTTAAATATAGTTTAGTAAAATCTATATATATATATATATATATATATATATAATATATATGAAATTAGAGTGATAAAAATATGGGTTTGAGATATATGGTTACCAAATACAGAACAAAGATACATAAATATCCTTGTTAGCTTTTCCAGAAATATGTGAATTTTTTTAGATAGTATAAATAATATAATTGTTTTAAAGTCAATGAAAAAAATACAAATAAAAAAATTAAAAACTTTCGTTAAATAAAAAAAATTGGTTAAGTTATGAATTTATAAATGTGGTTTATACAAGATAGTTGATATAATTTAAGCATGTAGCAGCAGAACTGAGCAGTAAATTCATGTATTGAAATCGCGTTTGTATTAATGTTATAATTTTAGATGCTTTAACAGTTGTTACAAACTTAATATACAAGTATTTCAAGCCAGCAAATGCAGTATTATATCGAGTATGCTTAACTACAGAATTCTCCTTCGTCTATGTGTAAATCAGTGATGTAGGAGGATTATAGACACAAGGAAAAAAATATTATGTAAATCTTATATTTATTATAGGGAACTATAACATGACTTTACATTGCCCACTGATCGATGTAAATAACTATCTTATTTCGATGGTTTCCATTCCCCGTTGAAAACGCTTTGGAAACACATCGACATTATAGCAATCCTAAGCTCGTATTTTTAGCGGATGTTCTTTTTACTGTCAGCAATAGTCTGTGATACAATTTTACAGAATGCACACAGATTAAACTCACGAGCAGAGTTTATGGACGGCGTGCATTCTAAAAGATATTTGCAACGCTTTAGGATAAGAATGAAACTAGGCTGTTTTCAGATACACATTCTTAAAGGATCTTAATTTTGGTTTAATTAACGCAAGCTCTTATTATATTTGCTTGCCCTACTATATCACTTTAAAAAATAATACTTATTTTAGAGAAACATTAAATTTGAATTTTGTTAAATGAATGCAATGTAAGGTCCAATGCAAGTTTATTATCAAACCTGTGTAATGTGTGCTATTGCGTCTAGCTGCAGTATTACGAATGACCTGCAAAAAATAGGTGAATTGGTAAAAATCTATCTTATGCCAAATTAGATTGTTAATATCCGAAATTAAAAGTTGATTGAAAAAATTGTTTCTTTTTTTATCTAAGAAAATTATGGTTTGATCTCTTCCTTTGAGTTTCAGATAAAAATACATATATTGTATATACGTGCGTGCGTGCGTGTGTGTGTGCGTGCGTGTGCGTGTGTGTACACACATATAATAATAATAATAAATTATTTCTTAATTCACCTATTCTTTGCGAAAGAAAAACTGGTATAACTCGGGAAAGTTATACATATTTAAAGACTATAGAGGCTTGACATGCCTCTTACATGTATTCGCTATTGTGTTTCCAGGAAATTGTAATAAGAAAATTCGTGTATACACCAGACAGCAAACGTTTACAGCACTTGTAGAACAAATAATAATAAAACACATTTTTGACTTGTGAGTCGTAATTGAATTTCTTTAATTCGTATTTTCCAAAGTTTTCCAAATAAACACTCCTGTGAACTTGGCACACCATACTTAAAAATCTAAAAGTTTCTTTAAAGTTCTGACATTCTTTTGAATAGTTCTACATAAATATATTAAATAGTTCCGATGGTTAAATATAAAAAAATCGAATTCGAAAATATGGTGCGCTAAGTTCGCGCAGCACACCAAATCATGAAAATCAATTATTTCTTCGGAAAAATAATTATTTTACAGGAAAAAGTTATAAGGCTTTTCTGTAGAACTCAGGGAAGACTATGCAGATCTCTTATCAGATCGGCCAGAAAGAATTTTCGTATCGTAAAAGAATTTTTATAAGAATAAAAATCGATTTTGTAATGTTAAAAGTGGCAATAACTTGAAAAATAATTATTTTACAGGAAAAAATTATAAGGCTTTTCTGTAGAACTCAGGGAACGCTACGCAGAACTCTTATCAGATCGGCTAGAAATTATCGGCACTTTTAACATTTCTAAATCAACTTTTATTTTTACAAAAATTTTTTTACAGGTTCTGGCCGATCTGATAAGATTTCTGCATAGTGTTCCTTGAGTTCTACAGAAAAGCCTCATAACTTTTCCTGTAAAATAATTATTTTTCAAGTTATCGCAACTTTTAACTTTCTTTTTACATCGGGAAATCCTCATGGATACCGACGATCTCGGGGGAGATCGCGAGTTATGCCGAACTCTTACCGGCTAAAACCCGATGAGGCCATCCATGGCGACATTAAGGCCCCCCAGTAACTGTTGT
>NJRQ01000640.1:2173-13098 GCA_003063805.1 Aphaenogaster ashmeadi
GTTTTGAAGTGAGCGCCTGCAAAATGGGTCGCGCGCTGATTGGCTCAACCGCCAAAGCTGCCGCCATTATGCGCAATGCTTCACCTTGTCTCCTTACACCATGGATACAAGTGCAAAACGAGTAGCAGAATCGAGATATAGGCCGGTATTCATAGTCTTCAAGACCGTCTTATCTTAAGTAATGTCTTAAGACGTTAATACGGCTCTGTGATTGGTTCATGACATCTTAAGATTGAACTTGAGACGGGCTTAAATAACTATACCGGCCATATGCACATTGATCCGCTCCAGGCGAGCTCCAACATAAAAAAGATTCGTATCAATTTAATCTTTATATACGGAAAATAATATATTTAACTTCATTAATAAAACTATAATCACGAAAAAAGTATATTCACGACGATTATATATGTATAACGACGACTATATATGTCTTAATAAAAAATCATGCTTTATTATTGCTCGAAATGTTTTCGGCAAATAAAAATCAAAATTATCTGAAAAAATTGCTCGAAAAACTTAATTATTAAATATTAATTTAACGTAAAGTATAAAAATCTTATTAATAAATTATATAAATGAATATATACATATGTATATATAACAAGCTCTTATTCTTCATTCAGCTTTAAACTAGGGCTCGGAAACATTAGGTGATCGAATAGTTCGGACAGTTCGAACCTCAAGTTCGAACGTCAAATAGTTCGAACTGAAGATATGTTCGAACTATTTGAACTCACTTCAGATCTGAAAGTTCGATATTATTATAGTTCGAACCTAAGTTTAAAAGTTTAACCTAAGTTTATGTGACAGTTTTAAAAAGGCTCGTGAAAAACTGCTCTTTTGTTTCCAATACATACTGCGTCAATACTCAATCTTTACTGTCCGAACTATCCGAACTTCAGACATAACGAATTGACATTTCAGACCGATCATTGCTTAAGTTCGAACTGTCCGAACTGTCCGAAAGATTCGAACTGGATGTTCTTTTTTTTTACTTCGAACTATTCGAACAGATCGAACATACAATATGTTCGAATCTTTTGTCTGAGCCCTACTTTAAACTCATTTTAATACAAATTTCAATCCATTTGCAATCCAATTATCAAGATATTTATTGTAAGAAACTCAGAAAATGTGATCCATCAAAGTATTGCTGTATACTATACTATAACTAAATCTATACTTCCGCTAAGGAAAATTCGATTCCAAAGTTATCGAGAAAATCTGTAGCTAATAAGAAACACACGACTATTAATATGTCCTGTGTAGGAAAGTTGAAAGTTTACCTGCTCATGCATCGGAAAGATCCCGCCGAGGATGATGTCACCATCGATGCGTATCAACTTCGAGCCGTCCTCGCCTCTATTCTTTACGTTGTAACATTCGCTTGTAATTAGAAAGCACCATATCCACGGCAGGATCCTACGTAAGTTCATCTTGGCCATGAAAGCTGAACTACTCGAATGGCTTGCGGTTGACACCTCGCTTAAACACAAAATAACACTTATGCCATTTTTTACAAATTTCTCTTAAAAGTAGTACATGAATACTTTCTTACTATTTCATATACGATAACGCAAACAAATGTAAATATTACACAACTAGAGTAAAATAACATGAGAATGTTGACGTCGAGAACAAAAATATTAAGAGAATATGTTCAAAACTGTACTCCGTTTCTCCGAGACAATATTGATGCATCTCAATATTTTATTTCAATATTTGATTTCAATTAATCAGAATAAATCGATTATACGTTGTGGATATATCTGTTTGTATTGTCTGTGTTCTCTTTATATCCTTTTCACAATATGATTTATTATCATTGCATGATGCTTGTAAGAACTACTTTAAAACGACTTGTAACGAGGCTTTGAAACGAAAATCTCGATAACCGATATGCAGCGTCATATATAATTCCTGCCTGTGCGCTGAAAACATGAATTTATAGTGGAAGCGGATAGTTCGTACGTGTGTAAAATGTTTACAAAAATACAGGTATATCGTATATTACATTTTTCATTCCTATCTATTTTGAACTCTTCCATTTGAGTCACGTTTTCTAAACTTATAAAACAGTTTCTTTTCAACAATAAATCTCTGTCCGGCGTCATTTTAAAACTTTTACGTTCAAAGATAGAATCTGTTAGTCCGTCACATTGAATTTTTCTTCTTAAAAAATGATCGAAGCATGAATTGTTGCTTTAGGAAGTAAGATTTTCAGTTCTTTCGATGAAAATCATCAATACGGAGTTGCATCGTGCATTTAAGTTAAACGCGATCTTTCCTTTTCCTTAATCTAATTCGGCTTAGGGTGTCGTACAAGGATCAAGGAAACTCACCCTTCACCTCTCCTTTAATTACTTCGTTGCCTGTCGGCGTAATACGGCCTTACGTCTTTATCATCCAATTTTCTTTCCGCAATCGTCGCAAAAGCTCGATTTTTATCGTTAGCGCAGAAAGTTCTTCAAGCAATTATCGTTATTCTAGTTGTCGTAATCGATTTTGCTCGTTGTACGAGCAACGTTGTACGACTGTACGTAAACGAACAAAAATCCGCTCATTAATACATTTTTCTTTTTAATTACTTTCACCTCTTCGCTTCTGCATATTTCGAGCTTTTGTAAACACGTCATTTTCTTACGAGGAAAAGTTGCTGATTGCGAGTCTGCTTGTGCGTCTGCATCATCTAATTCACGGCGATGCAAATGAGAAGGAAGGAAAGCACTGGCGGTGAAATGACTTCGTTAAACAAATTTCATTTTCGCTCACGTCTTTACGGCGTGTTTCGGTTTTCTAATTGTCTCCCATTTTGCCTTTTCCAAAAGCCATTCAAGGTTGTAATTTTGTAATTTAATTCGACATTTCCAATTAATTTAAGACCTTTGCCGAGAGCAAACTTTTCGTGGGTTCCTTATATTTAATGCCTAGATGACAATGATTAGGTGGTAATCTAGCGCAGAAATATCGTAACTGAGATAATTTATTCTGGTCTCTTTAGAGCCGGAGACTCTCTTTATTTTATATAAATAACAATAAAATATTAAAAACTCGTTTTTAAAATTTCAAAAACTAGTTAAATTTAAAATTAATCGCGAATTAATTCAATATTGTGTTTAAATCGCTACTTTATAAAAAAATGAAGTAATAATAACAGCAAAAATCTTGAATATTAGAAGATTAATTTTCTTTATTAAACATTCTTGTGCATTGATCACAGCTAGATGCTGATCCAATTAATTAAAGATCTCTCATTGAGTTCCAAAACAAATGCAAAGTATGCCTTCTTAATTAATTAATAAAACTTAATAAATACAAATATAAAATTATAATTTTCTAATTTTTCTTTTTTATACAATTACACACAACAGATATAAAATCTTTGCGTCATTAATTTATACATAATCCAAATTCCTGGATTAATAATTTTTTGTGTCAAGCGACTAAAAATAAAACGCTGTCATCGCTTTAAACATATTGATAATTCAACATTGAATTTTAGCAGAATATATGTCACAATTTCATGTGTAATGTAATTTGCAAAATGTTAACCTTCGTACTTGTTATAAAATTTATAATTGAAGTGACGTTTGCGCGCAATGGTCTGTTTTTCAACACGTAATATATTTATAGAGTTTATTTGATAATTGTTATCTTTATGTCAGAACGGAGGATAATCGTCCGTTTAACGAATTGATAAACGGCGATCGAGAGAAATAATGTTATATGAAATCTTATAAATTATATCAAGAGAGATAAGATATTAGCTATTAATTACCAACAAATTACTTTTAGATAAGTAAAGTTTAAAATCTTAATGTTAATATTTTCATTCATTAGAAAACTCTCTACCGTTTATTTCGGATATATGCATATCAATAACTGCAGATAGTTACTTTTCAAATCTTTAAGAAACGTTTAATTGTAAATGGTCGAGAATTAACACTTATAATATTAATTTAATTTTTTATTTTTATTTCTATTGCGAATCTATCACGCCTGGCCACATTTAAGGATATATGTATGCAGCACGCTCAACGCCTCAACTGAGATTGAATGGCATTGTATCGAACATACCAGAATTCAGTGAGGCGTTTCACTGGCCCCAGAAGAGTCTCGTGAATGTAGAGCATCAGTGTGACCTGTGGCAGTGCGAGTAATTCCGCGTAATTCCATTGGAGTACGGTCTTTTATTGGAATTTTTGGCTCTTCCAACTTCATTACCAAGCGTACGTTAAAAGAGATAAAGTATCGTACTTTTCTATTGTTATCCTATCGTGTGAAAACCGTTACAAAAGTTTTCCTTTCCTTTATTGTTCTATTCCAATAGAGATCGATGAAGTATCGTAAGCGAATAAAGAAAAATAAGGAAACATAAAGATAAACTTAAAAAGAATCGTCCATTTTCTTTTAAACTTTTAAACTAGCAGAAAGAGAATAAAGAAACAAAATGTATGGAAGAATTGATCTTCTTCTAACTTCTTCTATCGTTTTTACCAGACAAGCCAATCGCAATAATATAAAGAAATTTAAATTCCAAATTTTAATTCTTCAAAATTATATTTAGATATATCCACAATAACTATTATTAACTATTGTAAATATTAAAATTATAAAATTTATATTATTATATTTATTTAAAATTATAAAATTATAAAATTTTATAAAATGCTATGAAATACTTTATAAATTTAATTATTGTTATAATTCAATACCTTACTGGAATTTGTTTGAAACATGAAATCAGTTTCATATGTCTAATTGTAAGAAAATGTTCTACTTTTTTTTTATATAGTAACTGTTCGCGTAACTCGATGGAAGAAGAAGCTTTTCGTCGAGAATGGCGCTTTAGAAATAGCGTGTTTCACGTCTTTGATTTGATCCGCGAGTACCTGCCGAAAAGTGCCCTCAGAGAATGTTACGGAAGGTAGCCACTCAAGCAAAGATATCGTTTTACTCGAGCAGAAGAGCCAGCTCGAAATAATGTACCGGGTATCTCTAGAAGCCAGGCGAAAAAGCGAATTCACATCGAATGAAGAAGCGTAACGCAAAGGAATACAAACAAGTTCAAATGCCGGATAAAAAGTGATCGATTGCACGTTGCTACTCGCTGACAATTAAATGCGGATTGGTTGCATAGAACAATTTTTTAGGAAAACGAGAAACAATTAAAACCTGAATTCACACAAATGTCTAATAAGATTATCTTTTTAAATATTACAAATAACTGGCATCTACAATTAAATACTAGTAATGTAGAATTATTTTATTAATTATTTTAATTAACGCATTACTATGAGATATTTTATTTTGTTTGTTATTATTAAAATTATGATAAGAAAAACATCTAATTTGCAAAAATTAAAATACTTAAAAAATATTAAAGCAGCACTTGCAGACAGTAGTGAAATTAATAGATATTAATATTGTAACTGACTGTAGTGGTACAATAAATTGAATATTTTTTCTTTTACTATATCTGTTGTCAAGATATGTCTAGTATTTCCAATTGATAAATAAATCGATAAACCATTATTTACTGACAACTGGAAAATATTAAACTTGTTCATCAATCATTTTTAAATTGCATATAAGTTGCATTTAAGGAAAAAGTAAAAAGATATGTGAATGTCTAACTTGTAAAGAAGTTTTCATAAATATAAAATTTAATATTTGTTAAAATTTCTTTTCATCGCTTTAAAAGAATAGACAATACATCTTTTCGATGCGTAGACTAATATACATATCAAAGAAAAAGGAAAGATGATCTAAATAATTTTAACAGAAAAAGTAACAGCCAAGCAATAAACATTGTAAAAAATTTTGTAATCTTAGTTAACTATATGTTGTGATATTACACCTGGGGATGAGCGGCATATTCCAGTTACATGCATCTCAACATAAACAATACTTTCTGGGGTACAATTTTTATATTTTATACACTGGACAACACACAGCATATCTTCGACATATCATAATCAGCGTGCGATAATATTCTAACAGCGACTCAGTAATGTAATGGATTGTTTACAGATTTACGATTGTTTTAATTTTGTTTATATTTTGACACTGAAGGTGTTCTAATTTAGAGATCAAAACGTTTATTATACATTTTGATTAATTTCATAATAAGTTTTAAACCCAGTTTGATTAATATACCCCTTGCTTTATTTAATTTTTAATCCTCTGAGCCTCTTCGTTACTTTTTTATTTCTAAATAACTTATCTAATTTAAATATTGATTCGCGTAATTCTTTAATTAAATCCAGAGGAATAGAATTTATAACAAAGAGAAGGGATCGTCTGTTTAGTTATCCACCTTCCATTGGTAATTGGATTCAATTTTACTCTTCCTTTGACCTTGAAAGTTTAATGACACATTTAAAAGTAAATGATCAAAAAACAGACGTAATTATAATATAATGTTTTAAGAGTACGAAGACGTACATGTAATATCTCTTTGGTCAGTTTCACATTGAAGATTTTAAAACTGCTTTTTCTAAAATATAAAAGTGATAATTTTTTCTTTCCTAATTTATACTCTTTTGTATTTTTTGGTTATTGTCGTAAAAAGCATGATCAATTGCGTGTCTAAAACGCTAGATTTTTTAAAGTAAACTTCTCATTAATTTCGTATCAAATTCCAATCTCACACTTTAGTTTGCACGTTCTTCAGGATTTGCTCCGGACACACAGGAGACAAAAGTGATAAAGAAAAGCTGCGCCATCATTTTGGCGATGATCAGGAACGAAATTGAGATATCTACCCGTGCACGTAATCCTTCGATACATTCGAGTCGATTTCGTCCTGGCTCTGCTTCGTCAGGACTCCGACTGTTTCCATTTCTTAGGTAAATCGTGCCATTCTCTAAAATTTCTTGGATATTGCGATTCGTGGAAACGGCAAGCAGACTGCAATCATCCCAGGATGGAAAATCCCCTTTCTAGTCATGCGCATGCAAACGATGCCGATGGCTTAGTCATTTGAAAATATTCAAAATATTCTATTGCATTACGAGCGATATCTTAGGGCCATCTTAAAAACTTATATGTATGATTTAATTGTTGATTCATTTGGTCTGTTCTTTGTTGCTGCACTTCTGAACTAGTGCAATAAGTTAGAATGAGATAAATATATTTTCTTTCATTCTAACTTATTGCACTAGTTCAGAAGTGCAGCGACAAAGAACAGACCATTTATATAAAGATCTATTCTTTATATAAAATCTGTTCTATATTGGCGTCGCAATGCAAAAATCCATACATTTGGGCCAGCCAATCACGGAAAGGCTGGTCACATGACCCGTTGGCGCCTCTTTTTCCTAGAGGCTCTCTAATTTCGACACTATTACCTTTCAATTTTTCAGTCGTTTCTCCTCAACGGTTAGAGATACTGCGATTATGTTCAAATAAAAGATGTTTCTTTTTTCAAGCTCTATTCAACGACACCCTACATGACATACGTTTCTATTTGAGATTTCAAAGTTGACCCCGGGTACTTCCGGTCAGTTCCGGAAAACGAAAATACCTTTATTCAATTCTTCGGATAGGAATTGGGACTTAACATTTCTCTCCAACTTCCTGTCGCCTCGCGTTTTCGGAAAAATCGAGGTGGACGGGTGGTCTGATACACCCTATATATTACGTTCGAAGTATCGCGTTAAAGTATATTAGGTAATATTTTAATATTAAAATAGAAATTAAAATTATGTTAAAATAGAAATGTTTCTGAATACTTTTGAACTTTTTTTTATAGGAAAGAACAAAACTTATTTGATAAACAAATTACAATTGCATCAATTTATGTGAATTATATATCTTTAGAGTAAAATTTCTTACTATGATAAATTTAGAATATTTTACAAATTTAATTTCTTAAAATGCATGAGAGGAATTATAAATAGATGAAGTATCGATATTAAAAGTCTATCAATAACTTTCAAGTTAGTTAGATGAGTGAAATAAATGCATTAGGGTACATGAAAGGATGGATAAATGCATTATAGAGCAAAATCTGAAGTTTCCTGATAAACGGCCGAAGTGGATAGAAACGGAAAGTTAAAGGGTGGAAATCGCGCTCTTGAAATCGAGCAATTTGTCACCGTCATGGTAGCTCGATGAAGTTTCTTGGAAGGCGTATAATTCCTCATGCCATCGTACATCCCAGGAAATCTGATGGCGATTACCGTGAAAGTAATCGAAGAGATCAGCAGCAAAAAGATAGGAATCACCGACAATTTTTCAAAATTGACATTGCCCTCACGAAATCTAGTAGGGAAGAGTTGCTAAAATCGTACTGCTTAAAGTATTTCATATTTTATTTCTAATTTATGTGCAAGATAATGTTGGAAATTGTAGTTTGATGTTTAAGACATTAATCATTATTATACATATGTTTAACTTTTCAACAAGTCTAAATTAACTTGTTATAAATTTCTTTATAACATGGTGTAAAAAGTACGATTTAAGCAACCAGTCTCCTAAATCGTATCCCTGTCAATTTCCAAGAATATACTCCTTTAACTCCTAAAAATAATAAATTTGCGAATGAAAATAACAAAAATATGTTCGAAGGATTATAATGTATATTAATAACAAATAAAAAAATATCCAATATATAATAATAATCGTAATAATAATACGATTAATAATATAATTTGAAATCACATGCTTAATACGTTCGCATTTAACTTATCATATAGGTTAGGTATATTAGATTTATTATTTTAACATAATTATTTATGCAGTCATAAAATATTAAATAATATAATAAATAAATGGTAAACAAATAATTATTTTAAAATAATAAATAAATAAGTGTACGAACAATAATTAAAGTAAAAGAGGACTAATGAGAGTCAGTGCGGTTAATAGAGCACAAATTAATATAATTCATAATTTAAATAAAATTACATATGAAAAATTAGTCAAACGTTTCGGCTCTTCTTTGGGCCATTCTGAACGACATGAATCTTACTGCTACTGTTCGTTCTCCATTACACAAAGCGCAGGGACACTCCAAAAAGTATTTCCAGGATCACAAACGGTTAGTAAGCCAAATGTTATAGTTGTCAGCCTAAAAGTGACCACAAAGATAATATAAGAGATTAAGTTAACGAATAAAATTGTCACTCACCATGTGGAACGGAGAAAAAAAGAAATAGATACAAAAATGATTGGTGTACATGGTAGTTAACAAGAAAATTGTAAAGAATAAAATGTAGTGAAATGAGTCAATGTTAAAATGATGAGAGTCAAGAAAGTCAAAAATTAAAATCGTAAAGGTCAAACTTAACACGGTCAAATTTAACATGTGAAGAAACAACGGTAAGCGTCAATCTAGGTAATAAATAAATACAATAAATACATAAATAAGTAGATGAGAGAGGAAAAGATATGGGCAAAGTTTACAATTTGTTTAAGGCGGACACATAAGAGTGATGTAGGTACTCAGTATCGGATTGCAGATTGAGACTGTTGTTTTGTCATTTGATATGTAATATTTCAGAAATTAAACGTTTCCCCAAAAAACGTTCTTTATCAAGGATTTTAACACCTTCCCATTCAAATTCATGATTGTAAGACAACCTATGCGGTGATCACTGACTGTGTAGTAGTGTTCCTACGTATATGATTTCTATGTTCAGCAATCCGAGTCTTGAGCAGTCTACACGTCTGTCCTACATATGTAGCGTCACAATCTTTACATGAAATTTTATAAACCACGTTTTTTTAGATAAGTTGGGGAGAATATCTTTCTGAGCCTTGATAATGGTTCCCAATTTATTTAAACTAAAATAAGAAAGACTAGCATCAAGATCTTTAGTGATATTATTACATTTAATGGCAATTCTCTAAATGTATGGAATTGTAAACCAGTCCTTCTTATCAGTTTTTTAATAATCATTATTGGTGTTATTCGTTATTAGTAATAATTGTAATGTGTACATAAAATAGATGTAAAATGTTCTATAATAAATCTATTTTGTTAGTTTGCTGGTAACCGTTGGTGCGCGATGACCTATTTTCTCTGTGAAAACTTTAGACTATCTTAATTCTTTATGACGACTATTTTTCTTTATCTTTATATTTAATTATGACACTTTACATATTTTTCTGGACATTTGACATATTGTTGGCACATTGTCATTTCCATTGGATGTAATTGTGTATGTGTGATCCATACAATTATTTTTAATTTATTCACTTGAGAAAGACCAAAACCCATGGTCGAAACGTCGTGACATATTAATTTAAATAAAATTGGCCAGTAGTGTCGAAACAAATCTCCTCTGTGGTCTATTTTGTTAGTTAGGCAATTCTGTATTTGAACATTTAGGTCTTAACGTTTGTTTCTGCTGCGTTTGCGCGGTGTTAGAGTTTCCTCTCTAGTGTATTCCATTGGTTGCGTTACGTTCGTTCCCGCGCGTTTTCTGTCTGTCTCTGAGAGCGCGCTCGCTCAAGTCGCACTGCATACTATTGTACGAGTACAAAAGAAACTGAGTAAACGTTTATATCCAGTGCAAATAGATTGTTCAGTTATTCCTTTACTCTGTCTACCTCGAGTGAGTATAGGAGCCACGGGTATTCATAATTATAACATATTTTTATAAAAATATAAAAATGGAGAATAAAGCTGCGTTGTTAGATTATTATGAGCTATATAAATTGATCAAAAATTACATCACAATCGTATTTAATTTTTTAAATATCTGTAATACGTACAAAATAAGATGTAATCTGGCAATTTTTCGTCTCTCATATTGTTCATTTATTTTATATTTTTATCGTTAGATGTAATTTATATTCAGTAATACGAAAAAAAATGATGAGGCACGATTTAGGTGTGACCAGTATGGGCAAGATTCCCATAACTTTGGCGCCGTAATGTAAAGGTGATTTCCGAAGGAAATTTCAGCGGA